>CAUYQG010117120.1:0-25374 GCA_963574415.1 Tarsius wallacei
TTTTTGATTTATTGTAGAGATGAGGTCTCGCCAAGTTGCCCAGGCGGGTCTTGAACCCGCAGGCTCAGGCAATCCACTCACCTCAGCCTCCCAAAGCGTGGGATTACAGGCTGAGCCACCAAGCCCGGCTACTGCTAGATGTTTTAAAGGAAGTCTATGAAGAGACACAGTCCCAGGAATAGGTCTAACTAAAGAGATAGTATATATGCAGCAAACAGCTAGAAGATGTTTAAGGCTGAGCAAGTGCCGGGCTGAGGTAAGGTTGTGTCTGGGTTTGGGATGGGGAGTACATGGGTTTGTTTCCTGGTAATACAGTGGTTGCCCTTTTGTTTCAGTTTTTCTTCTTTGGGTGATGTGGCCTGCATGGCGATCTGTTCCTGCCAGTGTCCAGCAGCCATGGCCTTCTGCTTCCTGGAGACCCTGTGGTGGGAATTCACAGCTTCCTATGATACCACCTGCATTGGCCTAGCCTCCAGGCCATACGCTTTTCTTGAGTTTGGTTTGTAACACTCTTTTGTATCTATTGTTCTCTCAAATGGTACTGTATATGTAGAATTTACAGTGTAGGCTTAACTTTGACCATCAAGGAAAACCACTGGAGGTGCAACATGTCACTGAAGAGCAGCCTTGGACCATGAGATTTCACAACAGTTGAAATAGCCTGGAAAACTTCGAGGTTTAACATTGGTTTTTTATCTCTCCAGAGTTTGGAGCAGGATGGAGGAAGGTTTAAGCGTATATAGGTTATAATCCACAGCCCTCTGAAGCTGGGGTCAGCAGACTATGGCTTATAGGCCAGCCGCCTGTTTTTGTGAATAAACTGGAACATGGCCATACTCTTTCTTTTACATATTATCTGTGGCTGTCTGTGCCCTATGATGGCAAAGTTGAGTTGTTGTGACAGAGACCATGTAGTCCACCAACCTAAAATATTTATTATCTGACACTGTAACACAATTTTGCCATCCCCTGCTCTTAAAGAGTGTTCTTCCATCAGGAGTTAAGTACAGAAAGTGAGAAACAGTGTTTAGAAATTCTTATAGTAATCTGACATTCCTGTGATTATTATTATTATTTTTTTGAGGCTGGGTCTCCCTTTGTTGTCTAGACTGGAGTGCAGTGGCATGATTATGCTTCACTACAACCTCGTCCTCCTGGGCTCAGGTACTGCTGCCTCAGCCTCCCAAGTAGCTGGGACTACAGGCACACACCACCAAGTCCAGCTAATTTTTAAATTTTTTGTAGAGATGAAGTCTCACTATGTTGCCTAGGCTGGCCTCAAACTCCTGGGCTCAAGCAGTCCTCCCTCCTTGGCCTTCCAAAGTGCTGGGATTACAGGTGTGAGCCACTACACCCGGCCTCTGTGATATTACCAAATTAGGTTTGGCAGGATTTGGTTTAAATGGTCAGGTGTAGGACCAATACCTGAAAGTGTTGCCATGTAGGCTTTCTGGCTATTACTACCATACACCTCACATTCCCTCATGTGGTCCTTTGGGAGTGGGACTAGCACCCTCTTTTGGTGTCACCTGAAGGTGCTGGGGAACTCCCTGGTACACAGGCCCCAGCTTGGTAGACCCGTGATAAACTGAGGGTTCCCCCTCAGATTTCCCTGTGAGACCTTAGTCAAACTTGTGCTCTTAGTCCCATTTATTCCTATGAAAAAGGCATGCTAGCCCAAAACAGCCCGCAGCTGCAACATCCCCGACTGTGAGTTGACTTGGAGTGGGTGGACCTGTGTTCTTCTCTCTCCTCTTCTCTGTGTGTGCCTTCCTTCTAAGGAAGTGTGTGCTTGATCTTACAGCTGGTTCCCCAGCATCATGTTTGCTCATTATTGAGTGGGAGTAGAATGAGTCAAAGCACACTGATAATAGAATGATACATGATCTTGCTTTGCCAATATGTATGAAATTTCACTTCATAAACTTGTCAAGGTAATGGAATAATACTAACATGAATTTAAGATTTAAAACCAATACCTTTCAAGTATATAATCCTAGTTCGTACAGCATGTTTATATTCATTTGTATTTTTTTTTCAAACAAGAACTTTTTTTTGAGATAATCAGGTCAGGAATAACTGTGCCCGTTTCACAAGCTTAGAAACAGTCTGTGAATGTGTACTCAAGCCCCTTTCCTCCAACTGGAATGTCACTGAGATTTTCTGATACATTTATTACCTTTTCTGCTTCTTAGAAATGTGAACTTCATTTTACATATATTATAACATCCATTCTGATGAAAATGCTCAATTTGGGTTGCTCTCTCTTTGCAGACAGCATCATTCAGAAAATAAAGTGGCATTTTAACTATATAAGTTCCTCCCAGATGGAGAGCAGCTTGGAAAAAATTCAGGAGGAGCTCAAATCGCAACCTGCAGTGCTTCTCACTCTGGAGGACACAGATGTGGCAAATGGGATGATGAACGGTCACACACCAATGCACTTAGAGCCTGGTGAGTGACTTGCTGTTCTCTAATGTTGACGAAGATGAAGTGATGTTATGTATTTCAAATGGACATTGATTTTTTTTTTTAAACTAGAAAGTTTTTTTGAGGGGGTTTATGTTGGGAAAAAATAGACTGAGCCTACTTCCAGGTGGCTGTTATAAAAAACCTTACTATTATGACAGTGGGTTGGTTTGAGGGGAGACTGTTTTTATGATGAAATTCAGGAACTGAAGAGTCACTTGGAAGGTTGTTTTCTTAACCAGGGTGAAGTCTACAAGTTTAAATGTTGTAAAGGAGATTCATTCTCTTTTGCTGGAAGTCACTTATTGAAATGTACAGATTTGTATTATTTTTTCTATATATTTGTACAGTGAATTTTTTTTTTTGAGAAAGCAGGATTTATTGAGAGGACAGAAAAGCTCCCCCAGTGGGAGGGGACCTGAAGGGGTTGCCCTGTACAGTGAATTTTTAACTCATTATATCAGTTATGAAACGTTGCAAATCTCTACTGAGAAACTCCTACCCTCCTTATTGGAGAGAGGAATGTGGGGATGAGAGTGTTTGGGCAGGGGTCAGAGCCGGGGTTTTTGAAGTACTCTCACTGTCTGGTTTTCTGTGAGACTGGGGATCTCCTTCTGTCCCTGTGGATTTCAAAGCCCTCATCTGAAGAACGAGGTTTTAATGAATGTGATCACAATGCCCTGGCATTCCATGACTTTGTCTGGCATTAACACCATTAGCCACTCAGTATTTAACGTATAATGAAGCATGATTTTTTTGCATTTCTTGTTTACAATTAAACTAATATTTAATCAAAGTGAATATCTGTCCTAAGATTTCTGTAATGGTATAAGAGCTGAATCCTTTTGTGAGAGAGCTGTCTACACTTTAACAGTCTAATTACTTTGTTTTTAATTGTTTTATACTCATTGCTTGAATTTTTAAAGTGATATATTAAAAGTGTTCATGGTTTTGGCTTAACTTTGTGTTTTGGTTTAACTGTTCCAACCAATAAATCCCTGGACTGACTCTCACGCTAAGCAATGGGTTGTTCTAATTCATATTGAGAGTAAATGTAACTTTTCTAGAAGGAAGACTGGGTAATTGAACCCCAAGCTTCTCCCTTGCCATATATGAATGCAGGCATAACTTTGTAATATGTGTTTTGTTTTTTAAACACTTAGACAAGAGGAGCAAATCCAGAAAGTGTCAACTTGCCCATCTTTCTAGGACATTTTACTATGGTTTGACTCACCCTGTTGTCCTGAGGCTAGAATCTTTACAGGTAGCATGTTCTGTTCTAACAGGACCTTTGAATTACTCAGTGGAAGCTCTAACACACTAACAACAGGAACAAGTTTGGTTGTGGCTTAGGTATTTGTGTGTGTGTATGTGTGTGCATGTGTATGTGAAATCTAAGGGCAGGAAGGGATTTAAAAAGAGTATAGCAAGAGAATGGGTGGGACATCATTTACTCAATTTCGGTGGTTATCTTTAAAGAGAGAATGAGCATTCGTTCTAATTGTAGTTCTACAAGCAGCTTGTAGCCTAAATAATTGATGTTTCTCTCCTCTTTCTTCCCAATTATTTTAGACTTAAAAATTCACATTTGCTGAGAGTTAGTATAGAAGCACACAACAGTGCATATTGTCTTTGTTAGAAAAAGAGTGGAACATTTTGCAAGCTGAGGGTTTGAGGCTTTTAATAGAAATGCTTTCAGAATTTGACAATCAATTTACAAATAAAACATGGTTCTCTCTGGTAGCATAACAAATTGTTTTAAATCAGGATTTTTCAACTTAAGCCCTATTGACATTTCTGCATTGACTACTTCTTTATTGTGGGGTACTGTCCTGTGCATCGCAGGATGTTTAGAAGCATTCCTGTCCTCTACCCACTAGGTGCCAGCAGCACCCTGTCTCTAATTCTGATAACCAAAAATGTCTGCACACATTGCCAAATATCTACTGAGGGGCAAAAGGCCCCTGATTGGGAACCACTGCTTTAGATAGAAAAGAAATTAAGCACTTGAAAATCTTGTGCTTGCCCAGAGAAGGGATTCTTTCTGGAAGAAACTTACCTCAGATTCCCAGATCCATTCTGTTCTTCCTTTTTTGCCTTTTCCCCTGCTAACTTCTCTGCTCTTAATATTAATATGTTTGTAATTCTGTGTTTAACATAGTGAACTTATTGTTAGTGGAGGTCTAGTTAATGTCTCTGTTTATTTTTCTCTCATATAGAAATTATTTTCACTAGACACTTATTTTTTTTAATTGTGAAGCTCCTAATTTCCGAATGGAACCAGTATCAGCCCTGGGTATCCTCTCCCTCATTCTCAACATCATGTGTGCTGCTCTGAATCTCATTCGTGGAGTTCACCTTGCAGAACATTCTCTACAGGTAATCTTTTTCTTTTGCAGTTTAGATTGAAGTATATGTGGTAGAAGAAACTGATAGTGATACATTTTACTTATAAGGTTATTATGCACTGAAAGTTTAAATTAAAAAACATTTTTTAAGTATTTAAAAATTTTTTTAGAAACAAGGGCTTGCTCTATTGCCTAGGCTGAAATGCAGTAGCACAATCATAGCTCACTGTAACTTTGAACTCTTGCACTCAAGTGATCCTTCTACCTTAGCCTCCTGAGTAGCGAGGACCATAGTCACACACCACCACTCCCAGCTATTAGAAATTTTTTTTTTTTGTAGAGACAGTATCTTGCTGTGTCCCCCAGGCTGGTCTTGAACTCCTGGCCTCAAGTTGTCCTCCTGTTTTGGCCTCCCAAGCTGCTGGGATTACAGGCATGAGCCACTACTCCTGACCAAAATTTTAATAATTCAAATAAAATGTTTATTTAAAATTTTGTTCTTTTTAGTAAGTTGAATAAATAGGGAAGTTATTCTTTTTGTGTCTGTTTTCCTAAGAAGCCAGAGGGGCCTGCTGAGATATTAGTAAGAAACGGACGACTTGCTGCAAGGCCCTTAGACTACCCCATGACCCTTGGGACCCCAGGAGTCACACCAGAGGCTGGATTATTTACCCAAGGCAAACATTTGATACTCAGACTTTAAGCTTCAGGCACGTTTTCCCTGGGAAAAAGTTGTTTCATAGTCTGTTTTGTGTAATGAAGATATCAGCTTCCTTGTAGCTTTGTTAAATAACTGTATCACTAGGAAGTTCCTTTGGTGGTCTGCCCATCTCAACGCAACTTAAAAAATTTTTTAATTTTATTTTAAAGATGTGGGGTACAATTCAGGGTTAGGTATATAAATGGTCATTGTAAAGATAAAGTTTGGGTCTCACTTTGGTCCTCACTTCACCTGGTGTGAGATCAGGTACCCTTATTGATGAAGTGTGCCCCCTTACCCCGCCCCCCCCAGCGGTTTCCCACTACTGCCGATCCTTTTCTTGTAGTATTATGATAATTGTTCAGGGTCTGCTTATGAATGACAACATGTGGTACTCAATTCTTTGTTTCTGTGGTAGATCACTGAGTATTATACACTCTAAATCCATCTAAGTTGCTGTGAAGTTCATAATTTTGTCCTTTATGGCTGTGTAATATTCTATCATGTATATGTCCCACATTTAAAAAACATTTTAAAATGTGGGGTACAATTCAGGGTTAGGTATCCAAATGGTCATTATGCAGGTACCCTTGTTGATGAGGTATGCCCCCCCTCCCCTGGGAGTTTCCCACTATTGCCAATCCTTTTCTTACAGTATTATGATAATTGTTCAAGGTCCACTTATGAGTGAGAACAATGTAGTACTCAGTTCCTTGTTTCTGTGATAGATCACTCAGTATTATTGTTATAGACTCTAAGTCCATCCAAGTTGCTGCGAAGTTCATAATTTTACCTTCTTTATGGCTGCGTAATATTCCAACATGTACATGTACTACATTTAAAAAATCCAGTCCAGTTTTGATGGGCAGCACCATTGGTTCCATTTTATTGCTATTGTGAATAGTGCTGCAATAAACATATGTGCGCAGGTATCCTTTTTGTAGAATGATTTGAGTTCCTCTGGGTATATCTCCAGAAGAGGAATTGCTGGATTGTATGGAATGTCAATTTTTAGATCTTTTAGGAAGCACCACACTGTTTTCCACAGAGGTTGTACTAGTTTACACTCCCACCAACAGTGTAGCAGCATTCTTTTTTCCCCACATTCTTTCCAGCATCTGTTGCTTTTTGGTTATTGATGATGGCCATCCTGACTGGAGTTAGGTGGTATCTTAGTGTGGTTTTAATTTGTGTTCCTTTGATGATTAGTGGAGCTGAGCACTTTTTCATGTATCTGTTGGCTGCTCGTATGTCTTCTTTTGAGAAGTGTCTATTCATATCTTTTGCCTACTTTGTAATAGAGCTGTTTGTTTTTTTCTTTTTGGCATGTTTGAGTTCCTTGTAGATCCTGGATGTTAGGACTTTGTCAGATATACAGTTGGCAAATATTTTTTCCATTCAGTGGGCCACATTTTTTTATCCAGTTCACTTTCAGTGGGCAGCACAGTTGCTTCCATGCTTTTGCTATAGTAAATAGTGCTGTAATAAACATGTGTGTGCAGGTATCTTTTTCATAGAGTGATTTAAGTTCCTCCAGGTATATTCCCGGAAGGGGAATTGCTGGGTTCTATGGAAGATTGATTTGTTAAAAAAAATTTTTTTTTTTTTTTTTTGAGTTGGAGTCTAACTCTGTTGCCCAGAATGGAGTGCAGTGGGCTCCGGCGATCCTTCCGCCTCAGCCTTCCAAGTAGCTGGAACTATAGGCGCGCGCTACCATACCCGGCTAATTTTGTTTTTGATTTATTGTAGAGATGAGGTCTCACCAAGTTGCCCAGGCGGGTCTCGAACCCGTGGGCTCAGGCAATCCACTCACCTCAGCCTCCCAAGGCACGGGATTACAGGCTGAGCCACCGAGCCCAGCAAAAAAATTTTTTTTTTGAATTGGAGTCTCACTCTGTCGCCCAGGCTGAAGTGCAGTGGTATGCTCATGACCACCCTAGCATCGACCTGCTGGGCTCAGGCTATCCTTCCGCCTCAGTCTTCCAAGTAGCCAGAACTACAGGCACTTGCTACCACTCCTGGCTGTTTTTTTTTTTTTTTTTTACTTATTGTAGAGATTAGGTCTTGCCAAGTTGCCCAGGCTGTTCTCAAACCCATGGGCTTAGGCAATTCCCTCACCTTGGAGTTTTTTAAATTTCGAAGTATTTCAAATCCTTTAAAAATATATAGAACCATTATTAGTACAAAATTATAGATATTCCTTTTAAAGATAGAGCCATCATGCTCACACCAGTGCATGTGGTGGCTAAAGTCTTAAAGCATGGGTAATGTTGAGCCTCAGGAGTCTGATGTAGACTGACTTGTTTGGAGAATAACAGTAGGCCTGTGTGATAGGAGTGGTAACTCCTGTTAATCACAGCCTGTCTTTGACCAGTGTGTATTGTAGTTTCCACATTTACTGCTTATGAATACTCATAACCGGATACTAGCCAGCTTTCCATGTACACCAGAATAGGCTCCTTGCCAACAAGATGGATAAGACATGGTTCCTGCCTCAGGGGCTCTCATGGCACAAAGCAGAGTATAGAGGCAGCACTAAGGAGGTGGAAGTTCCAGGGTTGGGGAAATCAGAGAAAGCTTGATAGTGATAGACAAGTCAAATCCTGAGAAGTGGAAGAGGGCTTGGGGGTCATTCCAGTTGAGGTTTTAGCATAGACTCAGGGGGACAGAAGAGTGCATGGTGTGGCAGGCCTTTGAAAATGTGTGTTAGGCCATTATAACCCTTATCTGGTACACAAACAGGGACTTACCCAACCAGGGATTTTGTACTGTAAACCGTAGAAGACCAAAGGAGTAAAGTGCTTCATGTCATAGAGTTCCTTTTCATCTAAATATTCCTTTTTTTGTGTTCTTCATATTTGTTTTAGGTTGCCCACGAGGAAATTGGAAACATTCTGGCTTTTCTTATTCCTTTTGTAGCCTGCATTTTCCAGGTAGGTGAAACATTGATATTTTGCTGAGCTGATTAAACCTATGGCCTAGTTTTGTTCTTTGAATTATTAGCAAATTCTAGATCCCATTTTTTGTTCCACCAAGGTCTTGGTTCATATCATGAACAGTACCAAGCTCTTAGTGAAAGAACCTTGGGCTCAGCCTGCCCAATCTTCTCATTTAACAGAGGAAGAACTTTGGGCTCAGAAAGGAAAACTCCTTGCCTAAGGCCACAGGGCCATTGACGGCAGCAGAATGGAAACCTTCCAACTCAAATCTGCCGCTTAGAAAATAAAGCAAACATTAGAACTTTAACTAGAGGGCTTCAATTATTATTTAGTTCTTTTTAAAAATTTTTATTTTGAGTCTGGATCTCACTCTGTCACCCATGCTGGAGTGCAGTGGCACAATCGTGACTCACTGAAACTTCGACCTCCTGGGCTCAGGTGATCCTTCTGTCACAGCCTCCTGAGTGGCTGGGACTACAGGTGTGCACCACCACCACACCTGGCTAATTAAAAAAATTTATTTTGTAGAGATGAAGCCTTACTATGCCTATACCAGTCTCAAACACCTAGGCTCAAGCAGTCCTCTCTCCTTGGCCTCCCAAAGTGCTGAGATTACAGGTGATAGCCACTGTGCCCAGCCTTATTTAGTTATTTTCAAATAAGCTGTATATTGAGGGGTAGCATAAAGAGGAGCTTTTGAGTCCCACATAGGCAGAGTTAGTTCTAGTAACAACTTGACTCTCATTCTTTTTTGTCCTTCATTTGGGCTAGGATACATACTTTTTTTCTCTTTTTTTAAAAATTAAAATTTCTGTTCTCAGGGAACTTCCCCTTTCTTTCACATACATCCTAGAATAGTTTCTTTTTAAGAATTACTTGATTGTAGTCTGGGCATGATGGCTCACGCCTGTAATCCCACAACTTTAGGCGCTGAGGCAAGAGAATTGCCTGAGTCCTAGAGTTAAAGACTGGCCTGGACAACATGGCAAGAACTCTTCTCTACAATAAATAAAAAAATTAGCCAGCTATGGTGGCATATGCCTGTAGTCCCAGTTACGTGGAACACTGAGACGGAAGGATCACCTGAACCTAGCAGGCTGAGGCTGCAGAGGTGTGATTGTACCGCTGCACTCCAGTCCGGGCAACAGAGTGAGACTCTGACTAAAAAAAAAAAAAAAAAAAATTACCTGATTGTGCAAAAGGAAATTTTCAACCCAGGATTGAAAATGCACTCATTTTTTTTCAGAAAAACACAAGTCACCAAAACCTTGGGCATAGCCAGTGGCAGTTTTCTATAGCTGGGCTTCTGGCCTGCAAGGATTGGATTGGATAGTTCCACCTCATTCCTTCAACAGTGTTCCTACTTGGATAGCTCCTTTAGTGGGGGACTTGCTCCCTCCCCCTGTAACTTGAGCTTTTGCTGGATTGCTCCCTGTTCTGAAAATGTGCCTTTTTAAAAAAAAAAAAACAACATTGAACCAAAATGCTGTTTCCACTTCTTGCAGAACAAGAATAGCCTCTTTTCTGTGTGATAGTCCTACACAAAATGCCAGTTACTCTCCCTGCTGTGAGACCTCTCCCTGACTCAGAGATGCTTTTGAAGACATGAGAAGGAGGGTACCCAAGGGAACAGTGTTACTCCATGTAGTTCAGGAGAAAGCAAAATAATAAAGGCATGAGTTTCTCTCACCAACATGCTTGCCTGACATGACTCCCTGAAGGAAAACTTCACTGGGAGGCCAATCTTGTAAGGTTCTCCTGGTCTGGGTGACTGCCTCTCACCTGCATCTCTTTTTCCTATAGCCTACAGCCTAGGCATTTCTGTCTCGGTTTCTTTTCCTTTTTTTTTTTAGATTAGAAAAAGAAAGTTTATTTAGAAAGTAGATCAGAGTAAAAGGATGGATTTACCTCTCCAAGATTGGAGAGGGGGGCCAGACGCTTAAGAAATGTTTGGCCATGAATGCTTCTTTCTCTGTTTCTTAAACTTGTTTCAAACATGCCATGTGCTGATTCCTCTTGTGACATCTATGTCACTTTCCTTCTTTCTTCCAAATCCTCACTTTGATCCAGTGGTTAGCAGCAGCCTAACCAGAGGATCCAAGCTTCATTATAATGAATTCAATTTAATAAGCTAATATAAGGGAAATGATCTTGTGGCCATTTGGTGATCTCTGATTGGATTTCCTATTGTGGTCTCATTTTAGTGTTATTTGTACCTGTTCTACAGTCCAGCCAGGACTATGAAGGTGGTGCTGATGCTGCTCTTTATCTGCCTGGGCAACATGTACCTGCATGGGCTGAGGAACCTCTGGCAAATCCTTTTCCACATAGGAGTGGCTTTTCTGTCTTCATATCAGATACTGACAAGGCAGCTTCAGGAGAAGCAGTCTGACTGTGGAGTGTGAGGAGACACCATGTGATGAATGGGTTTTTAAATTTTCTTTTGAGGATTAATCTGTGTTTCCCTTTGTACTTCTTGACTTCGCCTCAAGTTTCCATTCTTGAAGTTTCTTTCAACCAAACTGGACTGAAAAATCGAGAATTGGGGATTTTTTATGGTTGCAGTAGAAGTCATGAGGTCGCTTGATCCCCAGCTGTGGTCTGTGCTGAACATTACTGCAGCATCTCCAGTTGAGCATGTTTACTTAGGATAGCAGGACCTGGGGCCTCATTTGGGAAGAACTTTATTGGAATAGTGAAATGGAAATATTTAGGGCTTTGAAGATGAATGATGCAATAAACCACTAGATTCAATAACACTAGTTTTAGTAATTGGCATTTGTCTTAGGAATCACTTTAAGATCCAAATCAGCTTCTCAGTTTAAATATGACTTGGTTAGTATTTTTTTAGAGGGTCAGTACAGGGTGAATTAAAATCTTTAAAATATGGTTCACAAATATAAGCTGGATCACTTTTGTTTACATTTTTTTTATATCTTAGGTTTGATATACCTTTGGAATATTTAAATATAGTTTGGATATAAATTGAACTTCATTTAGGGTGATGGCAAATTTAATCTGAAAAAATGGTTAAGAAATCTGAGTTGGCCGGGCTTGGTGGCTCAGCCTGTAATCCCAGCACTTTGGGAGGCCCAGGCGAGCGGAGAGTGGATTGCCTGAGCCCGCGGGTTCGAGACCAGCCCGGGCAACTTGGCGAGAGCTCATCTCTACAATTAAAAAAAAAATTGGCCAGATGTGGTAGCGCACGCCTGTAGTTCTGGCTGCTTGGAAGTCTGAGGCGGAAGGATCGCTGGAGCCCAGCAGGTTGATGCTGGGGTGGCCGTGAGAGTGCCACTGCACTCCAGCCAGGGCAATGGAGTGAGACTCCAACTCAAAAAACAAAAAAACAACAAAAAACCAAACAAAAAAAAGAAGTCTGAGTTTATTTCATTTATATATAACCTTCTATGTTGATAGGACTCTGTGGGTACAGAAATGTTTTATATTTATTTGGAGGGTATAACTGAATATTTTAAAAATTAATTGAGTAACCAATATAACTGGATCAAAAGCTTATCAGCATGAACAGAAATGAAAATTTCAGGATTTCTTACAATTGGCCACAGGATTACTTACAGTTGACCACAACCTGGTGTGGGTGAATGACATGAATTCAGTGGTACCTTACAGACTCATTTGGGAGAGGCTGCTGTCATCAGCCTTTTCAGTACAACTGAGTGCCTGTCATTTTAATGACACTGACTATTTTACCCTGTGTACCAGTTCCCAGAGGACCTCCCTAGTTAATTACTCCTCTACACCTTTCCCAGTAATCTTAATTAGCTTGAGGGCCTCATTTTTTAGAAACAAGAGTTAAGTAGATGTTAACTTTTTTCTTTTTTTTTGAGTCAGAGTCTTACTCTGTCACCCAGGCTGAAGTGCAGTGACACACTCATGGCTACGGCAGCCACGACCTGCTGGGCTCAGGTGATCCTTCTGCCTTAGCCTTCTAATTAGCTGGAACCACAGGCACATGCCACCACGCCTGGCTAATTTTTTGATTTTGTTGTAGAGACGAGGTCTTGTCAGGTTGCCCAGGCTGGTCTTAAACCCCTATGCTCAGGCAGTCCTCTTGCTTAAGTCTCCTAAAGTGCTGGGATTACAGGTGTGAGCCACCATGCCTGGCTGGATGTTAACTTTTTGAAGCCTTGGAAAGATAAAATTAACATGTGCTCTGGAAAGTTACTTTTTTCGTTGTCAAAAAAATCAAGTAATCATAGTTTTCCAAAATATAGTTCTGAATTAAATCCCTTAAGCCTCCAGAAAGTTCGACCTGGCTTGTCTAGTACCACTCAGGAGACCATCTTTGGAATGTTCTTGGTAGAAGTCTGGAATCTGAATAACTCAATCACAATTGCATGGAATACCCTGAGTTGAATTATGTGGGCTTGATAAACTGAAAAAATCCTATCTTGATAGTTTTAAAAAGTGGAAAACCATTGCAGGAGTAACTGAGTAGGTGGGGAAAGCAAGAATGTAGTTTTAGATAATTCATTTGTATTTGGTTATCGTTGGTATTGTATTGTTCTTGAGCTACCTTGGTATCATTTTAAGAAAAACAAGTTTATATGATTGGGAACTATGTTGGGAAAATGTTGCCACAGTAACTTTATTTTCTTGTAATAGAATTTTTTTATTTTTATCCAAATAAAATATCTGGATATAAAAATTATATTAGCAGCATTCTCAGATGTAGACTCCACAGTTGTCTGTCCATTGAAACCTCTGTTTCACTTCTGATACTTTTCTGCATACCCAGCAAGTGAATTTTCAGTCTTTTTGGGAGACAGTTTTGAAGAGATGGTAAAATAAAATGGGAAGCCAAGGAAGGGAGAAAATTCTTTTAAATTAGAAGCCCCCAAAAGCTTTCAAGCTGATTAGAACAACTTAAAAATGTATTGTTTTCTTTTTAAGCCTGTGT
Organism: Tarsius wallacei; assembly: GCA_963574415.1. Classification (NCBI taxonomy): domain Eukaryota; kingdom Metazoa; phylum Chordata; class Mammalia; order Primates; family Tarsiidae; genus Tarsius; species Tarsius wallacei. The sequence continues at coordinate 13,378 of CAUYQG010117120.1, forward strand.
GGTATTGATATACTGGGTATCCCTGAACCCCAGATGCTTTGGGGGTCTGAGCCTGTGATCCACATTCAGCAAGTAGTAAAGAAACAGTCCTTGAACATGAGCCATTTCCTGCACTGAGGCACTAGTGGAGATGTGATCCACACTTGATTGAATGTGGTCTTAGTCAATTAACATCTACATGGCATCTGAGATTTACTTTTGCATCCAAAAAGAAAAGGATGCCCTAGGAAAACAGTAAATGTAATGACCAACAAGACATTGCTTAATTGAAATCAGCTAAAAGACGTCTCAGCTCACTGGAGGAAGAGACTGATGACAGGAAAGTTCTGGTGATTTCATTCAAGAGAAATCCCAGGATTGTGTTGACTTGGTTCAGGGCTGGAGGTTTGCAGCCCAGTGTGTGATCCTTGATGCCAGAAAGCTGGTTCCACATCCCAGAAGTTATCCTCACTTCACCATGGACTCATTTGTTGTTCCAGAACCTCTGTTTCCCAGTGGTTAAATGCTGCCTGCCCAGCTGACTTCACAGGGCTAGATGTGGGGATAGATGAAATAATATTGAAAACAAAACTTTTTTTTTAAATTAAAAATGATGTTCCACTCCAGAACATAATCACCAAGATGGATTAAATATAAGTACAACCTTCCCAAGGGCTAAGGGGGAGTGGGCAGGAGATCAGAAGGCAATTTCTTGCAGGAGAAACTCAAGTTTTCCCACAATGCCCCTACTGAGACTGCCATTTGAGTGCTTGATACTAACTCTATTTTTGTGTATTCTTATGGAATGAATATGCAATTGAGAGGAATGTAGCAAAATAAGGAAACATGTCTCAAACCCAAAAAAAAAAAAAAAAAAAAAGTTCCCTGACTGGGAAACACCCCCAGGCTGCAGTGGTAAGAGCACTGAAGCCTAACCACTAGACCACCAGGGATGAAAACAAAACTTTAAAGGTGCCTTCTGGTATCAGATGCTGCAAGATCTTGGGCGTCAGTGTGTTAAGTCCCACTTACGCATCAAGACAGGAGTGTAACTCTGTGCTCTTGCTCAGGGTTTTCCAACCAAGGAGTCAAAGCCCAAAAGGTTTCCCTTCCCTGAGTGTCTTAATGACAGTGTCCTAGGTTAGGCTTATCGTGACGAGGCTGTACCTGGCTTTCCTCTTCCTGGGTGGAGACATTTGGGGTGGCATTCCCTCTCGGTATCAGGGACCCCACTGCTTGCAGCAGGAGGAATGTGACCTTAGGCTCCTGATTTTGCTTCTCAGGCTTGCACCCTGTTTTCTGTGAACCATGTTGAAATGCATTGTGAACCAAGGCCAAACAATTTAAATTTCTTTGAGGGATGGAGAAACGGGTGTCAGAATGAATGCTAAATTTAAACATTTAATCATTTTGATTGGCTTCACCTTGAGCCCCTTTGTTCTATGCTCTTGTTCTCTGACTCTCCTGCCTCTTTCCACCTCTTCCCTACACACTCCAGTCCTGGGACAGAGACTGAAACAGGAGCCTGGAGGGATGGGAAAGCCACCTTTTATTGTAATTGATAGAGCAGACAGAGGAGCTTCAGAGTGGGAGCAGATTGCATTAAGGCTCAGCCCTCCCATCCATGCCTGGCAATTAGGTCTTGGAGAGAAGGGCACTCTGGTGGTCAGCACTGCTCGGAACCAGCAGCAGGGCCAGCAACAAGGCCAACTGTTTGGGGCACAGGACGCCGGACATTGGTAGGGAGCAGAGCTGGGAGTTTCTGTCTCTGCTGGAAGACAGCAGCTGCCCCTTGGCATATGGGGCCTGTGTGCTGCACCTTCATCCAGGGAGTCGGCTGTCATTGCAGGACAGCGCCCCCCCCACCCCCGAACTTGCTGCTTGCTTGCACAGTGCAGCATAAATGAGGATGGCAGGGATGGGAGTATTTATGTGCCTGGCAAACCCGTGTTCAGACATTGCTCACATTCCAAATGTTTTTACACAGAATCTCTCACAGGTCTGAGTTAGCTCTGCCTGTGCACTGTGAGTGTAATAATGGTGGAAAAAGAGTAGATAGTTGTGCCGAGGAATGAGGTAAGGGAAGGAGTGCACCAGTCAGCTGACTAGATGGCTTAAAGATTGGCACAGCTCTTCCACTCTGTCACATGTCACAGTCAAGTCACTGCCCATCCGACCTCAAATTTCCTCACCTGGGAAGTGATGATCACATCAGTCTGCTCTCCCGCTGTGGTATTATATGGGTCAAAAGTGGTATTGAAGGGGAATACTAGGTGAATCCATTGTTTGTGTGTGGGAGGAGAAAGGTTTTTTAAAATTTAGAGACAGAATCTTGCTCTACTGCCCAGGCTGTGGTGAAGTGGTGCAGTCATCTCAAATTCCTGGGCTCAAGTGATCCTCCTGCCTCAGTCTCCCAAGTAGCTAGCACTACAGATGTGTACCACCATGCCCAGCTAATTTTTAATTTTTTTTTGTAAAGACAGGATCTCACTATGTTACTCAGGCTGGTCTCAAACTCCTAGTCTCAAGTGATCCTCCTGCCTCGGCCTCCCAAAGTGCTAGGATTACAGGTGTGAGCCATTGTGCCCAGCCGAGAGGAGAAAGGCTTTGTGTTCACTTAGCACACACAACTTCTTCATGATTCTGGCAGCACAGCCCAGCCCGGTCATCTGGCCTTTTAAAAAAAGGCATATTGATTGCCTAAGCCCGCGGGTTCGAGACCCGCCTGGGCAAGCGAGACCTCATCTCTACAATAAATAAAAAAAAAATTAACTGGGCGTGGTAGCGCACGCCTGTAGTTACAGCTACTTGGAAGGCTGAGGCGGAAGGATCGCCGGAGCCCAGCAGGTTGAGGCTGCGGTGGCTGGGAGCGGCCACTGCACTCCAGCCTGGGTGACAGAGTGAGACTCCAACTCAAAAAAATATAAATAAATAAATAAATAAAAAGGCATATTTAAAGTCTTTCTTTCACTCCAGAAAGGTAGCAGCCTTTGCCCCTCCCTCCCTCCAGATCTGCCTCCCACTTCCCAGGCATCGAGCTCATGGTTCCATGGGTAGCTGGTGTATGCCAGGATCCAAGGAGGCTGGTTCTGCTGATTGGACCAAACTTCAAGGTCCATTCCTGGCCCAAATGAGGAGAGCTTTGTTCTCTCATCTGGGAGCAGTGATGTCAAACGTCTGTTGCTGGGGAAACCTCATCAGCAGAGAACCTGTGCGAAAGGGCTTGTCAGTAAAATCTGGGAATGGCTGGATATGGAAACATCTGCCCATGTGTACCGATGGCAGAGCTGTTGCCCACAAGCACCTTTTATTTAGGGTACAATTAATAAACCCATTCTGTTCCTCCAACCTGTGCTCAGTACATATGATCTTCTTTAACTCCTGCATTAATTTGATTCTGGGGTTGCTTCAGAAGTATTAATTAATCACTCATATGACTTGACCCCTAGGCTTCTATTTTGTTTCATGGGCTTTTCTATTAAGAGCATAAAATATTGAGGCTGATTTAGCTAGGGCAAAACTATTTACATCACTTATTCAGATATATATATATATATTTATATATATGTTCATTTTGAATATTTGCTGTCCATGTTACACAAGCTTCTTACTGTTTTCATGTAGCAACAAAGAACTATTTTGAGTAAATGATGGGTACGTTTTAACAGACTTTTACATAGTAACATGCTAAAACATAAAACCTAAACTTGTCTAAATGTATGTAAAGCATATTATATAGCCATTTGTATCCTATGTCTGTCAATTAAGTGAGGTGGCTTCAGAAGTGGGAAGAGAATAAAACCAAGGTGTTTATTAATGTGTGTGTCTGCACTTGTGTGAACAATTCTGAGTTACGGATTCCTTTTTCTAGAAGGTAGGTTGTGGGCCTGACATAATGGGGGTGCGGGGGTGTTGAGAAAAGTGAAATTCCAGTCCTCTTGTCTAGTGAAGTCTAGACAGGTGCAAGGGCTCAAATAGTCTTTAGAACTAAACCCCCCCAAAATAGCAGCCACAGCACGGTCCTGGGGGTTGGGAGGCCTGCCCTTCTTGCAGGCTCTGCCCCTGCCCTCTGTGGGCCCCTGGGCAGGCATGTTCCCAGATCTGGGATCTGGGCTCCTATTTACTGCGGGGGGTGATGAAGTGTTCCGCCCCGCCACAGAATGGCCACTAGGAGGCGCGGCTGCAGGCCACATCATCGGGTTCCCAGCCCAGGGACTGTGCCCTTTTGCAGATGCCATTCCTGTGGCAGCTGATAAAATTCCCAGAAAGGAAGCAAATGTGCTATCCTCTCCTGACCATCCTCTAACCACGTTGGGGAATTCACGCTTCAAGTGTCTCTGCACCACCAGTCCTGAGTCAGAATCTTTTGGAGGAAAGCCACAACTTGCAAAATAAACACCCGAGTTATTGGGTGCTGGGCTTTGGGAGTTGGCAGTGACTTCAGATACCTTTTGGTTCTACCCTCTTGTTGCTCAGGTGGGGAAGCTAAGGCCTGTTCTGGGAGACAGTGACAGTAACTCCCAGAGCTTGGCCCCCTGGGCTGGGAACAAGGGGCTCACCACTTGGCAGCACTCATGAAGAATAAAGGGGAATCTTGGCCCACGGAGATGCCCTTTCTGTGCAAGGTGGGCTGGGTGAGAAGTTCAGGCTGAGAAGTTGCCTTTTTTCTCAGGCCCTACCCCTCAAAGGGGGCCTGGGAGGAGAAGTGCTGCCTGGTGGCTACCAAGCAGCTTAGGGCAGTGCCAGGGGAGGAGAAGCACTGAAAGGAGGGGCCTGATTGGCTTTGCCGAGGCAGCGCTAACATGTCGCTGGATCAAATGCAGAAGGCAAAATCTATAGAGTTCACTGAAGAACATGAAGAATATCTTTGTGGCCTGTGGTGGAGGGACTTCTTAAAAAATGTCACGGGCACAACCATTGAGGCAAAACGAATTTGATTGTAGACAAATTAGAGTTTTATGGGCAAAGTTAAAAGGAAGAGAAGTATTTACAATGCCTGAAACCAAGAAGGGATTAATACAGAAGCAATTCCTGTAAATCAGCAAGAAAGAGCAATCCCAATAGAAAAAGAGACAATTTACAGAAGAGAAAACCCAAAAAGCTAATAAGCACACCTGTAATCCCAGCACTTTGGGATGCTGAGGTGGATGATTGCTTGAGCCCAGGAATTTAAGACTAGCCTAGGCAATGTAGCCAGACCTCATCTCTGCCACAAAAAAAAATGATCTATGTGTGGTACACACCTGTAGTCCCAGCTACTTGGGAGGCTGAGGCAGGAGGATCACTTGAGCCTGGGAGTTTGAGGCTGCAGTGAGCCATGATCGTGCCATTGTACTCCAGCCTGGATGACAGAGTGAGACCCCAACTCAAAAAAATAAAAACATTTGAAATACATGTGAAAACAACAATAAGATAATGGCTTTTGTCTATGAGGTTTTTTTGGCAAAATTTGCAAAACTGGACAGCACCAAGTGCTTGGGGGAGTGTGGAGCTCAAGGACCTCAGTGCTGCTGCTGGTGAGTAGGCAGGGATGGTCCATCTGCAGAGCCACATTGCTGTTAGGGGCTGACATGTGTGCCCCCAAAACTTGCAGGCTGAAATCCTAACCCCAGGTCTCAGAATGTGACTGGAGTTGGAGATGGGGCCTTTAAAGAGGCAATTAAGGTGAAATGAAGTCATAGAGATGGACCCAAACCCAGTAGGACTGGTGTGCTTATCAGAAGAGATTAGGGTGCAGGTCCAGGGGAAAGACCCCGTGAAGGCACAAGAAGGCAGCCGTTGGATGGACACCTTGATCTCAGGATTCCAGCCTCCAGAATCATGGGAAGTAAGTTTCTGCTGTTTAAGCCACTCAGGCTGTGGTAATTTGTTATGACTGCCCTGGCAAACGAATACGTCCCACCTACCCAAATTCAGTGTGCACACACCTCCTGATGTGGAAATTTTACTCCCAGTTATAAGCCTGGGAAAAGTCTCACAGGTCCTTAATGGGACATGTGTGAAGGTCATCATTCATTGAAGCACGATTTGGGTTGGTGGAAAGCAATCTGTGTATTGGTCAAGGGCAGATAAAGTGCGTAGGTTTGTCACAGAGCACCACGAAGCAGGCAGACCCACTAAATTTATATGTAACATCACCACATGGATGGATCTTCAAAACCTAGAGCTGAGTGAAAAATGACTGTTTTATAATTAGAAATATGTGCATGCAAAATGGTAAAATACTTTGTATGGATGTATGCAAAAAGACACATGTTAAATACATTTGAATGGTTGCCTACAAGGGGTCAGGAGCGTGGGAGTTAGGTACAGGGATAATAAGAGATTATTTTTTATTATTTTTTATTTTTTGAGTTGGCCCAGACTGGAGTGCAGTGGCCGCTTCCAGCCACCGCAGCCTCGACCTGCTGGGCTCCGGCGATCCTTCCGCCTCAGCCTTCCATGTAGCTGGAACTACAGGCGCGCGCTACCATGCCCGGCTAATTTTTTTTATTTATTGTAGAGATGAGGTTTCGCCTGCCCAGGCGGATCTCGAACCCGCGGGCTCAGGCAATCCACTCACCTCAGCCTCCCAAAGGCGCGGGATTACAGGCTGAGCCACCGAGCCCGGCTAGGAGATTTTTTTAAAAACAAGCTTTGCTAGAGTCAGCAATCAGAGCTCTGGGAGAATGAGGTGGGCTGTGTTTCCCCTGGGAGATCTTGTCCTGGGGGTGCCCAGCCCTGCAGGTGACATTATAAGGCTGAGAAGGCAGGACTTTGGGGGGCTTCAAACCCCCACATGCTGCCAGAGTGTCTGAGCTTCCAGGGCTGTTCTGGGTGAGGTAAGGGGAGAACTGAAGCAGGAGCCTGGGGTGGGATTGGTCAGGAAGAGCTCTGAAAGCCATAGGGGCCACGGATCGGGGAGAGCAGAGAGGTGAGGACTCCAGAGGAGAAGCAGGTGTGTGGGAACTGGCTCTGGCCACTGAACCACTGGGGACTCTCGCCTCTCCAGATTCAGACCATCTGACTAGTAGTTTCCTGGCCAAGACTCTTTCCCACACAAGGCATGTACTCAGCTGAAGGGCTGTCATGAAGATGAGAGACACAGCTGCAGGGAGACAGAGGTGCCCCCAAGGCAAGTCCTTCCTCCCACCCCAGAAATAGCCTGTTCTGGCCACAGAGCCCAGAGTGTGAGCCTGGGGAAGTGAAGCTGGAGGCGGGTGGAGGTGGGAGGAGTGAAGGTGACCAGGACCACCATTGCCCTGGGGCTTGCTCCAGGCACATTTTCTGAGGCCCCAGGGATCAGAGCAAAGGCCAGGGGCAAGGAACACAGGGCCAAAATTAGAATGAACTTTCTCATAGAGCTGTCCAGCAGGGGTTGGAGAGGCAGTGAGCTCTCCACCACGGAGGTGTGCAAGCAGAGATGAGATGTGTTGGACGGAACCTTGGAACGTACTATTCCCATCTCACAGACAGTGTCTTGTCCTGAATGCTGGTGTCCAAGGGGACATTTGTCTATCTCCTGGAGTGCCTCCTGTTGTGTCCATCCCACAGGGCGAGCCAGACGCCAGTTGCAGGAAACAGCCTGTGCCAGCTCCCGTTTGAAGAGTAAATATTAGTCTTTTCAAGAGCTGCCTGTTCTCTGTCACTTGGCACCAAGGACACTGAGCTGGGCGAGGCGGGGCGGGGAGGGGGGCTCTTCTTCCGCAGGCCCAGTTGGAATCTATGGGCCTGGGTCATTGCTGGAATGGGGTGCTCCAAGAAACTAACCTCACAATGTCCAGCCAGTCATCCTCTCCCCATTGCTCAGCCAGCAGTGAGCCCTTGAGCTAGGGGAGTTCAGACAGCCTGGGGCCACAAGCCCTCCGGTTCTCCACAGATACTGTCTAGGCTGCTTTGGCAGAGGCAGGGGCTGGATGTTTTGACCTGGACCTCAACTCCTCTGTGAACCCCAGCTCTGATGTATGTAGTTTAAAATCTTCTGATTATCAGGAAGGGCAGATGACCTGCTCCTGCTCCATCACCAGCCCCTTGGGGAGGCCTCCTCTGACCGCCCCAACTAACAGGGCACTCCCTCACTCGGGCCCTCATCCTGCTGCTTTTTTCTTCAGTAGTTTTTCTCACTTATCATTTGTCTCCATCACTAAAGGGTCAGCTCCAGGAGGGCAGGGGCTCTGCTATGTTCACCACTGTATCCTCAGATTCTAGAACTGTGCGCATGGCAACCGTATGCTAAATGAATACAGTGGCAGCAATACATAGAAAACACATTTCACACTGATGAGGGTGGCGATTCCTAAAAGGTCTAAAAATCAACCTTCCATGTGACCCCACAATCCCCCTAATGGGAATATACCTGGAATAACTCAAATAAATCTATGAAAAAGATATCTGCACACGTATGTTTATTGCATCATTGTTCACAGTAGCAACAACATGGAACCAACTGTGCTGCCCATCAAAGCAGGACTGAATTTAAAAAAAGTGGTACATCTACACAATGGAATATTACACAGCCATAAAGAAGGACAAAATCATGAATTTCACAGTAACCTGGATGAACTTAGGGTCTATAATACTGAGTGACGTATCACAGAAACAAAGAACTGAGTATTATATGCTCTCACTCATAAGTGGACCTTGAACAATTATCGTAATAGTAAAAGAAAAGAAGTGGCAGTAGTGCAAAACTGTGGGGGTGGAGCAGGGGGAAGCCAGGATTGGCAGTAGTGGGAATCTGCTGGGGAAAGGAGGGGCACACCTCATCAACAAGGGTACCTGCGAAATGAACATTTATATGCCTAACCCTGAACTGTATCCCACATCTTTAAAATGAAAAGAAAAGAGTGGGGGGGGGAGCATTTCACAGACATAACTCTCATCCCCTTGCCTCTGAAATTTCATCTCTCTGAAGCCACTCCACCATTATGAACTGGGAAGGTGAAGGTGGGGGATGCCGTCTCTGGAAGGAGGAAGGTAGGCTGGAGGGGAAGGGAGGAAAGCCCACCTACAGCTGGTGAAGGGTGAAATGAAGGGGAAGAATATGTCTGATGTGTCCTGGTCTCATTATCTGGGATGAAATCCTCAGGGAAAAAACAAAGCTGAAAATAGAAGAGGTGTGTGTCCACTCTGCATTAGGAAAGCAGCCCCTCCCCCCCTGCCCCAAGCAACCTGTGCCCCTCATGTAGACCTTCTGGATAAAAACGGTGAAGCTGCAGGTTTAATGGCAAGAAAATCTGAGTGAGCGCCACCAAGCCACCCTTAGCTCCCAGAAGTCTGGGTGGGATCCAGAAGTTCCTGTGTGCTCCCCGGGGAATGAGGAAGGTGGCTGAGTGGGGACCGGTGGATCTGTCACAGTGCTGCCATAGTGAATGGTGAGGCAAATCTGCCATAGAGGCCATGGCAAGGGTGGCTCACATCCAAGGCTGGGTGGAGGCATGGCTGAGGTTAGAGGGGTCTGAGGGGTCAGAGTGAGCCACAGTGGGGTTGGGCCAGCTAGGAGACACCCTGGGGCCCCAGCCAGTAGAGCAGGCTAGAAGTCCCCAGCCACAGACTTATGCAGCAGTGAACATCCATGAAAACTCTAGTGCAGAGGGTCTAGTGCACCAGGACCTTTGTGTGAGGCTCCTCTTCTCTGTCCCAGGAGGCCACCTCTATTGGAATAACCTGATGACTCCTCACCTCATTGTACCACATATCTAGCACTTCCTGCCCAAGAGTTCCTCTGACTACATGGTGTGGAATGCCTGTAGAGGCCCAACTGACACCCGTGCCTGCCAGTCCTGGAAGTGTGAGGAGGGTGACATGGGCAAACCTTGAGCAATAGACAATGGGACCAGTGGTTCCTGCTTCCCTTTTCCGTCCCTCAGAAGGACAATTTGGGGGCATGTTCTGCTAGCTCCTCAAAGGATCCCAGTAAAATTGAGTCCCCATTGCCCCAGCAGTGGCCAACTCAATGACTCACTTTCATGTTGGATTTCCTTGCTCCCCTGTTTCACTCTTCCCTGTTTCCTGGTCAGGCTCTGCTTTCTGGGGACTTGGGCTACAATGCCAAGGCCCTGTGCTAGAAATTATCTATGGGCACCCAGTCTTTACTCTATCCCCCTTCATATTCCCCTGTGTTGCTGGGGCTGGAAGACTCAAGACTCTTTTCCGAGATTCCCTTGCTGTTAGGGACCTGATGCAATTAGGCTCTGTCAGATGGAAGTGCCGCTGAGATAGTCGGAAGGCAGAGGGAGGTGGAGGCATGCTTCCTGCAGCATGGTGGCTGATGGGCGAGATCTGACAGACATGACTTTTTTGCAGCAGCAGGACACTGTGTCTTCCACTTTCTTGTCACCAGCTTAATGAATGTACACCTGGGACGTTGGCAATAATGTTCTGCAAGGAGGTAGCTGTGATGGTGTGACCACAAAGGACAGAGGTGTACCCAAATATCCAATCCTCCAAGGCTTCCTACATTTAATTCCTACATTAAATCTCTTTCTGCACAAAAGACCTAGAGCGTTTTCTGTTTCCTGCACCGATCCATGACTGATTTGACTCCCTTCCCTTCATTCTATATTACACCACTGGGCTCAGGTGGAGGGAAACTGAAAGATCACCCACTTACCCAGAGGCATCCAAAAAAAGACTGAGAGTCAGACTGTTAGTTGCCTATGCAACAGCCGTCCCTCATTCTTCCTCAGTAGATCAATCTTCCTTATGGAAGCCTGGCCACTCCTGTAGCTAGATTCAGCTATGTAATCTAATCCTGGTCTGAGGAGTGTGCAGAAGGTAGGTCCTGGGATAGATTATCTTCCCAGATGGAAGGAGGCACATAGGAGAAATTCTCCTTCCTGCCAGTGAGGACATGATACTTGGGGCAGTGACAGCCATCTTGCAATCATGAGGGAATAAATCTGAGGATGAAAGTCAACAGCCTGAGAATGGCAGAGTGGACAGATAGAAAACACTTAGGTCTATGATGACATTGTTGAGCTGCTGTATCAGCCCTTGTGCTGCCCACTTCTAGTAGGCATCACCCTGGCAGGATCCTTTCCCTCTGAGCCACATAGAGACCAGTCTAGAGCTCTCCAAAGTTTCTTCCATGCTGACATCCTGGGACTCAGGGATGCTCTGGGACCCTTGGGACTAGGGTAAGGCAAGCAATGTAATTGCCTCAGATGCAAAATAATTTAAGGGGGTACCAAAAAAAACTCAGTAATCAAGATAATATTTTAATGTAATATTTTTAAAAAACCAAAATTAATGCAAAAAATTATACGGTGAACAAAATATCAAGATTTTAAACAAAGACCGAATCAGTGTCACTAACTAGTCTGCTTTTCATGTGTTTCCACACAGGGAATACCTAATGGTCTCACCTATGACAATTCATAAATTTTACACACACACACACACACACACACACATATATTTCAGTCAGAGTTGTCCAGGCTGGAGTGCAGTGGCACACTCTTGGCCACCGCAGCCTCCACCTGCTGGGCTCATGCAATACTTTTGCCTCAGCCTTCCAGGTGGCTGGAACTACAGGCGCGTGCCACCACTCCCAGCTAATTTTTTGATTTATTGTAAAGATGAGGTCTCAGCCAGGCTCGGTGGCTCAGCCTGTGATCCCGCACCTTGGGAGGCTGAGGTGAGTGGATTGCCCGAGCCCGCGGGTTCGAGACTCGCCTGGGCAAGCAAGACCTCATCTCTACAATAAATCAAAAAATTCGCCGGGTGGGGTAGCGCGCGCCTGTAGTTCCAGCTACTTGGAATGCAGAGGCGGAAGGATCGCTGGAGCACAGCAGGTCGAGGCTGCGGTGGCCAGGAGCGGCCACTGCACTCCAGTCTGGGTGACAGAGTGAGACTCCAACTCAAAAACATAGAAAAAAATAAATAAAAAATAATAATAATATTTCCTCTTAAGAGTTTTACAGTTTTAGCCATTGCTTTAGGGTCTATGTGCCACTTTGAGTTATTTGTATATGGCCTGATGTAGAAGTTTAGCAAATTGGGAATCTGAGAACCTGAAGTATAATCCTTTTTTGCCTC
>CAUYQG010117121.1:0-13938 GCA_963574415.1 Tarsius wallacei
TGGATTTAAGGCCTTCTCGGTCAGAGGCAGACCCAGGACTACTGCACCCTGACCTCTCAGTGATGGACAGAGGCTCCAGACAGACGGTCTCAGGGCATAAGGGATCAGCCAGCACCAGGGACATGCAACTCAGGCTTCGAGGCTCACTGGACACGGCCCCTCTGGGGACACGAGGATGGCCCCAGCAGGGACTAGAAGAACGCTGCTCTGTGGCCCTGTAAGCCAGGCCCCAGCTCCATCCACACACCCCCCACCACCCCTGGCTCCTGTAGCTGGCTCATTCTAAGGGTTCAGGGCCCCGTGTGAGGCTCTGCACTCTTATCCACACTTCTGCAGAGGCGTAGTTCATCGGGCAGTTTTTCGGGGCTTCTGTACCACCCCCATCAACAGAACAAATTTCTTTCTATAGTTACCATCATAATTCCTTGCTAGGTTCACATCCCAACTCCATACTCTGGAGCCTGGCAACCTTGAGCAAGTTGCTGGTTCACTCTGTGCCTCAGTTTCCCCATGTAAAATAGGGGATTAACCCTACTTCACAGACCTGGAAGAATGAGATAAGTAAGTAAGTGTAAAATATTTGGAACAATGCCCAGCACACAGTAACTGCTCAGTAAATATGAGCAGTTATTACTGTTGCCATTACTAATGTTGCTATTGTTATTGTCTCCCTTTTTCATCCAAAAAGAATCTGAGGAAACAACACAACAGACAGCGGCACTAAATGAGGAAATAAAGAACTCACTCATTCATTTACTTACGTGGTAAAGATGTGCTGGGGGCTTGCTGTGTGTTGGAGCCCATTCTGGGCTGGAATGGGCAGCTGTGAATACTCATTAGATCTATAAGAGGACCGTGGGAGTGAGTCCCTGCACATACAAGAAGATCCTTTCAGAGGTGGCTGCAAATCTGGCTTGGGGCTTACCAGCAGTCGTCACAGAAAGAGGAGGGGGCCAGATGGAAGATGTCAGAGCAACAAATGAGGCCCCTCCTTGATCATGAGATCAAACACCGGCTGTGAGGGTCCAGGGGCTCCCTGGGGAGGAGTTTCCATGGAGGAGGCGGGGCCAACCTGGGCTGAGAAAGGCTGGGAGATGTGAGGATGGGCATCCACTCATTCAGCAGAGTATGGCCAGTAGGGAGTTTCCTAACACATTAGTACTTCGTGAACAAATGAGTGAGTAAGTGAATGAATGAAGACGTGCTCTGCGCCTCCCAGCGGCAGGAAGCCTCACTGTCCCCAGGCCCAGGTCTGGACCACTGGACTGGCTCAGTTTTCTTTGGCTTCTTGTTCAGAGGTCAAACCCCGAAGCCCCAGGTCCCAAGATGGAGGGGTCTGAGCCTCATGAAAGGCCAGTCAGGAAGGCAGTGGGGGAGGGGCAGTCAGGCCAATAGGGCCAGCCAGGGCCAGTGTGCAGGGAAGTCACTTGGACAAGAGCGAATGGGCTGAGAGGCCCCTGGAAGTCATTCAATGCATTCTATCTTCATCACAGGGAGAAGCCGTGTGTCAGGTAAGGGAACAGAAAAACAGTGGGGGAGGGCTAGACTTGGTCAGCCAGGGGTGGCCTCACTGAGGAAGTGACAGCTGAGCCATGTACACCTCCAGGGTGAGGGCATTCCAGGCAACGGATGCTGCAAATACAAATGCTTGGGCTTGGAGGCAAGAGCGAGCCAGACATGACAGAGGAGCAGGAGGCAGGCAGGCTGAGAGAATAGGGAGCAGAACTGGCAGCAGGTCCGCTGACTCCAGCCGTGCCTTGACTGAGCACAGCCATGCATCCTGCCCTGAAGCAAAAGTGCAGGGAAAGCCAAGTGGGCACTGTGGTTCAGAGGACACACCCCGGAGCCAGGCAACTGGGTCTGAAGCTCAGCTCTGAGCCTTAGTTTCCTCATCTGTAAAACGGGGATGACAAGTATGCCTACTTGTTGAGGCTGCTGGGAGGATTACATGAGTCAGTGTGCATCCCTGAGCAGGTGCGTGGGAGTGAGCAGTGCGGTGGTGGGGGTGGTGGTGGTGGTGATTATTACTAGAAGGGGAAGGGATCAAGGGAAGTGGGGCAGTGTGAGGGAGGAGACACTGATAAACCTGCAACAGCAATAAGCAAACGTTAATTAATTCCACCAGGCCTGATAAGAGCTGAGAGAAACGGAAGCCAGAGACAAACAGAAGTCGTGATATCGGAAAATAACCTCCACAATTTGAGAAAATGACCTCCGCCATTTGTTCTGAATCGCAGTAGTCCTTTCACAGCCACTGTCTCCTGTGATCTCCCAGCCACCTGGAGAGCGTCATTACCTCCATCCTATGGGGGGGACCCCGAGGCCTAGGGGGAAAATGGCCAGCCAAGGTCTGTGGATGAGATGAGGTCCCAGGTCCAGAGGCCAAGCACAGGTCTCAGGCAGCCACAACCTCACACCGGGCTCTCTCCTTGTCTGCAGCCTGGTCCCCCCAAGGCACAGAACAGGACACTCCCTCTTTGTCCTCCCGCTGTGCACAGAGCTGGGGCTCAGGAAAAGACTGAGTGAATGGAGGTGGACGGATGTCAAGCAACGGAGTCAGAGCTCCCATGCCAGCAGCCCCAGTTCCAGATGCCTCTCCGTGCTCAGGCCCCGAGGCAACCCTTCCTAAGCAGAGCACTGCTTCTTGGAGCCCCTACCCACCAGGCACACGGACAGTTTATGGCACTGGAGACAGCAGCCCCCTCCGGGCTCCCCTGGTTCCAGGGCAGGGCCAGGCAAGGGCATGTTCCTCCCCCCAGGAGACCAGGGAGCAACCACCCCTAGGCTGGCTCTGACAGGCAAAACCTCCAGGAAAAGTGCTCCTGCCCAAAGGCCCCTCCTCAGCTCCACGGGGGGCCCCTGGGACCAGGGCCACCCAGTTGTCACAGCAACATCACCCTTTCCTGCGCAGCAAACCCTGATCTCCTCCCCGAGAGGCAGGGCTGGCACCAGCCCAAGTCGTACTCTCACACTCTCAACAGCAAGTCACACCAGCATGGGGGCGGGAAGACCCGCTCGGGTCTGGGCATCATGCCAGGTATCCCGGGCAGGCAGGACACAGAGGGCCACATCCTTACCCTTGAGGAGTCCAGACCAGGGTCAAAGCTGGGCAGGACAGTGCCCCGAGGCTAAAGGACAGAGAATGATCACCTGTCAGAGCTTCTAGGAAGAGCTACGGGGCCAGAGGCCTAGAACAGAGAGGGCACTCCGGGCAGGAAGCACTGCAGGGGCCATGTCTGGGCCTGAAAGGGCAGGGAAACGGAGGCCGCAGGGAGCGGTGCCATGCTTATGAGCCCCATTTCTGCCGCCTAATCACTCTGGAGCCTCTCTGAGGCTCGGCGTCTCACGTCAAAAGTAGAATTATCGGGGGCCCTGCCTCTCAAGGCTGGTAGGTTCAGAGGCACAGGAGGGCCAGGGGCTGCCCTCATTGTTGTCTCTGCAGTGAGTCAGCCATGGCTTCCCCCACTCACATTTGTCTCGCTCTTGTTGTCACAGGACACCCATCCTGTGCACCATCCTCATCCCCCTTCAAGACCAAGACATGGGCTTCCCTGGTTGCCAGGGTACCAGGTGCTGAGGGCCCACAGCCGTTCCACTTGGAGGAAGGAGTCACTGCCCCCACAGGCACATCCTTCCCTAGGGATAGCTGACCAGCGACCCATCTACACAGGGTGCAATGGCCGAGCCCTGTCTGGGTCTGGAACAGCTCTGCAGGATGCCCCAGCTCCCGAGCACAGGGATCACTGAGGTCCCTTTCGATTGCAAGGCAGCCCAGCCTCACCCTCTGCCCCATAGGTGTCGTTCCGGAGAGCACTCCCCAGTAAACCTCTCACAGGATACCGTGTGACCAGTGACAATATCCCCCCCCATCCTAGCTGGGGCCCGAGGGCCATGCAGTAAGTTCCCAGCAGACACGAGACACATGGCACCATCACCGTGTGTCATCATGCCAGCAGCACCTTGGATAGACCTCTCTAGGTGCATCAAACTCCCGCCTCTTCATTGGGGCAGGCTTTGGTGCCCAGTGGACCCATGCCAGGTTCTGGGAAGGGATGGGAGACACCAGTGAGGGCACTGGACTCCTGGTGCAGGCTGGCAGCCCCAGTCCTGCCATTCCTAGCTAGACTGCCCAAGGCCAGCACTTCAGCTCTCTGGGCCTTAGTTTCCTCATGTAAAACCATAACTGTGGTATGGACCGAGCTTTTAAGTTGGCAAAGGGGCCACATCCACCCTCTCAGGGGCCTTCACTGGGGCAGCATCCATCTTGCCTACCTTCTACAGAGGAGTCCAGAGAGGGCAACAATCTCCCCAATGTCACACAGCCAGGTGACTCCAGAGTCAGAGCTCTGGGCACAACCACCCTGCTCTGTGAGGGCCACTCGGTCATTCATTCCTTTTTTTTTTTTTTTTTTTTTTTGAGTTGAAGTGTGAGTCAGCCAACTTAAAAGCTCGGTCCACACCACGGAAGCATGCCACTGCACTCCAGTCTGGGCAACAGAGTGAGGCTCCAACTCAAAAAAAAAAAAAAAAAAAAGACCCTGCCTTAGGAAGGGACCTCTGACCTTGGCCATGAACTCACCCTCCCCCAACTTACCAATGAGAGGGAAGCCAAAGGCACAGCGCACAGGCCTCCCCATCATTCTACAGCTGGGTGCAGAAAGCGAATGGGGAGCCCAGGAAATGGGGTGAGGAGGGCTCACTCATCTCTTACATAGGACCTTCAAGCCAAGGGCACCTCACCAAGGCATGTCACACACATGCCCACACCGAGTCCTCACCTCTAGGCTTCAATGAGGGGGGAGGGTTACAATGAGTCCGTTTCATAGATGAGGAAACAGAGGCTCAGAGATGGCACCTTCCTTACCTGTGGCAGCGTGCAGAGGAAGAGGCAAAGTTGGGTTGTGAACCCTGAGATTTCCAGGCCTAGGGCTGTGAAGGCATTCCAGATTCACAGAATCCAGAAGTCCAATCTGACATGTCGAATATAACTGTTCGCTGGCGGTCATCCATCAGGCACCACATCCCTGCCCTCAGATCATCCAGCTCCAACCACACAGGCCACCTTCCACTTTCTCAAATGTACGACCCTCTCTGCCACAGGGCTCTTGCACAGGCTTTCCCTCAGCCACGCACACCGCTCTCTGCTTCCACTCATTTAATTCCCATCTGTCTCTCCCATCATAGCTCTGGGCTCCCTCCTCCAAGAAGCCACTCTGACTCCCCTCAGCCTTCTCAGCCCTTCCTCTCAGCTACAGTGCTGCTCTTACCTCTGTGAGCACCTGATGTGCTATTACTGCTGACAGGTCAGGCCCTGTCTTCTCTCACCTGAACTAATGCGCCTTCTCCACCCACCCTCCCAGACTCTGCCACAGAGGGTCATAAGCTGCTCCCAAACACCACACCTCTCTAGCTGCTCTGCCCATGTGCGCTCTCCAGCCAAACTAGACACAGCCTCTGCAGAGCCCAGCTCCCCAGAACAAGTTTCTCAGCAAATGACTAGCCCAGAAGGGTATCGTGGTGGGCTTTCTCAAGGCAAGAGAGGATGGGTGCCTTCCTGGTCCAGTCACTTGATGGCCCTGAGGTCTACTAGGCCCGCCAAGTGTGTGTGTGGAGCTCAGCTCTGAGACTCAGCCCCATGGGGCTCAGGCACAGCTCCCATCCACAGCCCACAGTGAAGCTAGTCTGGGCACCTGTTCAGCCCCCTCCTACCTTCATCTCTTGGTTATAAGCCCAGCCTCTACATCTTCAGACAGCCCAGCTTCAGACATCCCAGGATCAAGCTCCAGCTCGCCCACCCCCTGGCTGTGTGGCCCTGAGCAAGTCACTCAGCCTCTCTGTGCTTCAGTGTCCTCCTCTCTAAAACAGGGAGAGGGGCCATGCTCCCTCACAAGGTTGTGGGTGGAGTCAAGGGAGTAACACACATGAAATGCTTACCCCAGATGCCAGCACATGGAAAGAGCCTGGCACACTCTGGGGAGCACAGCTGTTCACCCTTTCACTAAGTTCACGTGCAGAGGCCTGCCCCAGTCCCAGAGGAAGCCCCTGACTCAGGCCTCAGCCGGGGAAGGGTGCTTTAGGCAGAAGAAAGAGCACAGGCTGGGGCAGGGCAAACTGTAAGCATCCCAGTGCTCTACTGCCAGCCCCACGCCTCCCTGCCCACCTCCTGGGAGGCCTGAGGTGCCCGAACCACAAACCCCAGGCCTGTCCCAGCTGGGGCCCACTCGTCTATACCTGCCTCCCACCACCTCCCAGCTACTCTGCATCCCCCCCCTCCCCCCCTATTCAGCAGTTTCACTTCCCCTCCCTCTCTGAGCCAGGGCAGAGGCCGATGGGGTCTTGGAGAGCCCAAGAGAGGCAGGTGGATCTGGTAAGCCAGTTCTCTTCCGAACCACCCCTCCCAAGGCAGGTGGCAAGAAGGAAGCAGAGCAGTGGGAATCCCTCCCTTCTCGTGGTGAGGTCATCAACCATCCTTCATCCTCGGCACTGAGGCTGCCAGAGGTTGCTCCCGTCTGCCCAGCCGTGGGGGTGAGTGCCTGTTGCATCTGGCACCCAGCCTGAATACACCTGCTGGGAGACGGCAGTGTAGATCTAGGGTCTCACCCCCACCCCCACCCCCCGCCCCACCCCCCTCCAGGAGGAAGAGACCTTGGCAAAGCAAAGGAAGTAAGCAGGTTAAGGGAAGAGAGGAGTGGGGGGGGGGGCAGTCAAGGCTGGGAGGCCAAGAATGCCAGGCCAGAATGAGAACTCGGTGCCCAGTGATGGGGAGCCATGGACAGTAGGGGGTGGAAGGAGGAAAGGGACAAGAGAGGTGTGGGAACAGGAAGACCACAGTAGATACACGCTGGAAAGTCACCTGGGAGGCCACCGTGGGGATGCAGGAGGGGTGAGATAGTGGTCAAGCCACAGAAGGGGGCCAAGAAAACTGGGATGCAACTCCGGGTTGACCACGGGGGAGGCCAGAGGCTCTTGGGCTGCACTACTCTCCCCCTCTCAAGCCCCTTCCTCTCCCTGCCTGCCCCATCCCCAAGCAAAGCCAAGTGGAAAAGTGCAGCCTCAATCTGGCTTGTGGGCTCAGAGGGCAGTAGAGGGAGTAACTCACCAGGGGCCACCAGGTTCAAATACAGGTCCTGGCCCACTCAACTATCCAGCAGAGGCCCCAGGCTACCTGCTGGCCCTTGTCCTCCCCTCTTCCACCAGACAAAGGCCTAAGCCCTGGACGAAGCCCCAGGTCTGCTCCCACCTCATCTGGGTGTTCCCTTGCAGTCTCTCCAGGCTGAGTAGACACACCTGGCCCAGGGCCTCCCAAGGGGCCACCAGGAAAGCTAGGGGCTATAGAGTCCTGCAGGACACGATCTTCCCATGCTGCGGGCCTCAGTTTCCTCATCTGCAACATAGAGCAACGATCCTTCCTCTCAGGGCTGTCAGAAAGGGTAAATGAGATCATCACAGTGAATCTGTTTAGTACAGGTGTGCAGTAAGTCCTTTCCTTGGGGAGCACTGATGCCTTCAGTATCTCCAGATGCCTCCACAACACCACACTCCCTCCCTCCTCCCTCAGGGCCTTTGGATATGCTGTTCCTCCTGCCTGGAACACCATTCCCTATGTTCCTCTCCCCTGGTTATCCTGGGCTCCGAATAACCTCCAGGAAGCCCTCCCTAGTCCCCAGATGAGGTCAAAGTCCCATGAACCTCCCTCACCAGACTGCAAACTCCATGAACGCAGACAGTGACTGGCCTGCCCACCATTGTGTGCTCTCATTAAACATGTATTAAATAAATGAGTGAATGAATGAGACATGACAACTCTCTAGGCCATCAATGACAATGCAGGGCCATCAGAGGGTGATGGGGCCTGACCTGAGGGCTGTGGGTGCCCATGGAGGCCCCTGACCCCACCTACATGGTCTGAGAAGTATTCCTAGAAGAGGAATGAGAAACTTAAAGGAGCCTGAAATGAGAAACTTAAAGGAGAAAGATGCCCAACACCAACTTCACAGACAGGGAAACTGAGGTCTAGGACCAGCTGCCTGTGACAGTCCTGAAAAGCAGTCCTGTTCCACTGGTCCAAGGCTCTGCAAACTCCCTACCCCTGGGTGTCCCATCCTGTGCCCCTAGGGCTGCCCCACAGCCCACCCAGGGCTGCTGCCTCCTGCCCTGGTCATCCTGGTGGCAGGGCTGCTGGGGTGGGATGGCCCTGGGCACCAGGCACGCGGTTGCACGGCTGAGCCGGGCAGCTGGCAGCAGCGCAGCGACGAACCAGCTGTTTGGATGACAAACTGCGTTCAAGCTTCATTAGGGTAATCACGGGCTCCCCTCCCGGCAGCGCCGCGGAGCGCGACTGTCAACCTGAACTAATCAAACCCGGCCCCAGGACACCCGCCCGCCTGGCTGACAAGCCGCTAAGCCGCCAAGCCACCTCGCGCTGCACAGCTCTCCGCTGAGGCCCAGTCTAGCTGGCCTCCTGAGACAACCGGCCTCGCAGGGACCTACTAGGGCTCTCTGGCCTGGAGACAACCAGTGTTGCAGAGACCTACTGTGTGCTCCCCCAAGGTCTTGTGAGCTTCAGTGGCCCCAGCAGGGTAGGATGACTGCAACAGTCACTCCCGTTGCTACAGCTGGGAGAACTGCGCTCACAGGAAGGGATCCGGCCAAGGCCTCACAGCCGTGTAGGATTAAGTCAGGCTCGAACCCAGGTCTAGAGGGGCCCCCACCACCTCCCACACCCAGGCAACCCTGCCTCTTCCCATTCTTTTGAGGCCCAGCAGGCTGAGCAAGGAGCTCTGAGTTTGGGGTCAGTTGAGTGGTCTTGGCAAGTTCCTTGTGGTACTTGGTTTTGAGCCCTGTACCCCAAGAGGAACATTGGAGGGGCTCTGGAAAGCACTCTGCCAAGCACTGGGGCTAGTGCTCAAGAGGGCACTGCTGTCTGGGGGCAGAACCCGCCCTGTAGCCTGTGGTCACCTCCCTGCTCTGCTGGACTGCCTCAGGCATCTGCTGGCCCAAGCCAAGCCACCCACCCCACGTCCTCAGAATCAGAGCCTGGCCAGAAGAGGCAGGTCTGGCAGATCTGACAACTGGGGAAACTGAGGCCCAGGGAGGGGTATCAGAGATAATGGAATGCAGTGGAAAGAGTACAAGGCTTTAGAGGCAGAAGGGCCTTCATGCATTCACTTCATCTACTCATTCACTCAACAAATACTGGCAAGATGCTGCTATATGCCAGGCGCCCAGTATTTGCTGAATGAACAGATGACTGGAGGGATGAGTGAATGCATCAATGAATGGTGCTAGGGACGCAGCCGTGCACTCAGCAGACACTGTCCCTGCCTCCTGGAGTTTCCTGTCTAGTGGGAGAACAGACGCTCAACAGATAACTAATTACAAATGACACAGGCAATGTGAAAAGCATGAACCAGCCTGATAACATCCAACAAGAGGGCCCTGCCTGGTCAGGGGAGAAGAGGCAGGGGAAGGTAACACTTCAGCTGCACCCTAAGGGTATTAGCCAGGCAAAGTGAAGCCAGGAGCATGTGCAAAGACCCTGAGGTAGGAAAGAGCATAGGGCTTTTGAGAACAAAAGGTCCACCTGTGTGGCTGAAGGGTAGTGATGGGTGTGAGAGCTGAAGCAGGCCAGGCCAGAGGGAGGATTGGGATCTCATTCCAAGGGTGACAGGAGCCACCTGAAGACTGCAAACAGGGGCACTGCTCTGTGTGCTGTGGGGAGAGTGAGCAGAAGGGTTCAGCTCCCAGCTCTGCCAGCTTCTGATACAGCACAGCACAGACAGACAGACCTTGTGCTGATGGGACACCCCGTGTGATCCTGTTTACATGACGTACCGACAGACAAAGCCACCCTCCGCTGTCAGGTGTGGGGAGCGGCTGCAGGCGGCCAGGGGCAGGGGAGGAGGGGATAACGAGGAGAGCATGAGGGACCATCGGGGGCCCTGGGGACATTCCAGATCTCTATCTGGGTGGGGGCACCACGACCATTTACAGCTATACACTCAGGACGTGTGCACGTTTCTGTATTGATTGATACCTCCAAGGAAAGGTAAAAACAAAAGCCTGGCTGTGCCACTCTAACTCTTTTAGTCTTTTTGCTGCATCAGCGAAATGGGGAGTGACTGCCTCACCATGCAGAGGGCTTAAGGGGACGATGTGCCTGGGCTGTGCACGAATCGGGCTGACAGCCACTGCACTGCAAATGCAGTCACACAGAAGCAGACGCACATCTGGCTTCCTCCACGCCTTGGCCCTCGCTAGACTCAGTTTCCTCATCTGTAAAGAGCCAGTGGTCTCCACCTGCCTCAGAGGCAACAGGGAGGAAGGGACAAAAACCCTCCTATCAGTCCCCACGAGCCAGGCTGCTGCCAGCCACAAACCTGAAAGAAATCCAGGAGACCAGACACACAGTGTGCCTCCTAGCTCCACACCTACTATGTGTGGAGCCAGGACCTCCCTCCCCAAGGCCACACAAGGGTCAGCAGCAGAAGGCAGGCCAAGCCCAGGTCTCCAGGATCCCACACTGAACTGGGCCCTTCCTACTCATTAACCCACCAGAGGCCCACTGGGGTCCAGGACTACAGGCATGAATGCAGTGGAACCCCTCCCTGCCTGGGCTGGAGTTGAGGGCAGATTCCTGTGGAAATGGCTCTGCGAGGCCCTGGACAAACCACCAGACAAAGCCGATTCCATAGCACGTTACCCGTGACACTAGGGGGCTGCACAGCCAGGCACCCCTCACACCACGGGAGGCTGGAGGCAGGGAGAGGCCCTAGGACCCTGGGTAGCCTTGGGAAATCAGATTGGCGTCGACATCACCGACATTCCTGTGGGCTCTGCCGTCCTCAGGTCCTTCCTATCATTTTCTCCTGAGTCTGCCAACACCCTGGGAATAGGGCCTGGATGCCAGGATCATATCAGTGCCATTTTACAGAGAAGGACACTGAGGCTCCAAGAGGTGGTGTCCCGGACTGCCCCGGTGAGGGGTCAGAAAGTGCTGGATGGCTGGGATCCCCACAGTCAGCCCATCAGGCACTGCTCAAACTCCCAGAGGCAGCCGGGCTCAGTGGCTCAGCCTATAATCCCGCGCTTTGGGAGGCTGAGGTAAGTGGATTGCCTGAGCCCACGGGTTCGAGACCCACCTGGGCAACTTGGCGAGACCTCATCTCTACAATAAATCAAAAAATCAGCCGGGCGTGGTAGCGCGTGCCTGTAATTCCAGCTACTCAGAAGGCTGAGGCGGAAGGATCGCCGGAGCCCAGCAGGTTGAGGCTGTGGTGGCCGGTAGCGGCCACTGCACTCCAGTCTGGGCAACAGAGTGAGACTCCAACTCAAAAAAAAAAAAAACTCCCAGAGGGGGAAGCCAGGGTGGCTGGCGCCCTGCCCTCCCCATCACCTAGGCGCTGCTCACTCACACAGTCTGTTCACTCAGTCAGTCAACAAACATCCACTGTGTGCTGGGGGCACTGTTCCGGGAGCTGGAGGTGGAGCAGCGGGCAAGGCTGCAGGGACATGGACTCCAAATCAACAACAGCCCCGACTGTTACACGCTCAGCAAATGCCAAGAATAACAACAGCGGTGACGGCAACACACCCAGCACCTGTCCTGTGCCAGGTGCTGTGCTAAGTATTATCTCATTTAATCCTCTAAGCAGCCTCACAAGGGAGGTACTGTCGTCCTCATTTTGCAGCTGAAGACACAGAGACTCAGATTAAGTGACTTCCCTGGGACTGGTCTCATAGCCTTTAAAGGAGGCAGGATCTGACCCAGGAATGCCAGCCTCAGGATGCCTGCCCTGTGTCTCAGGCCCTGGCTGTGTGCAGGACCTGGAGCTGTACGCCCTATAGGTTTATAATCCAGCCAGCTCTGACTTCTGCCTGCAATCCTGGAACCTGGGCTCCATGGAGACACTGCAGACCATTCCTGCCCCTGGGGCCCTGCCCACATCAGCTCTGCCCCAGCAAAGATCCCAGCTTTGTGCTGGGGTGAGGAAGACAGACAAGCAAACAGCCCCACCTGGGATGCACTCCCCACTACTACGCCTCCATGGCTGGTACCTTCCCTTCCCTTGAGTCTCAGATAAAGGTCTCTGACCACCCTACCTCCCTCCGCGCCCTCCTCCCCACACACACACACCTTCCCTCCAGCACCCTCAGCGTTCCTACACAGCTCTGCCCACAAGCCGACACTAGACATATCCTTCCTCGTTAGTTTTCTGTTGTTTCTACTATATCATGAGCTCCTTGAGGGCCAGGGCCTGGTCTGCTTTATTCACAAATGTATTCCTCTCTCCCCCTCACCCCTCAACCAGCACCGTATCTGGTGCATAGTAGGGCTACTATATCCTTATAAGTGAATAATTTGCTGAATGAATGTTGAGTGGCAGAGGAGCTGTGGGAACACAGCGGGGGAGCCTCTGTTACTCCTGACCCCGAGCAGACAGCAGGGAGGCAGAAGGAAGGAGAAGTGCTCCAGGCAGAAGGCACAGCAGGGGCACAGCCTGGTGGCAAGAAAGAACTAGGCTCTGGGGATGTCCAGGGGCAGTCGATGAATGTGAGACTGTGAGGCCAGCAGGGTCGCAGAGCCAGTGGCAGAGAGCCCTCCAGGGTTCCAGCCCTGCCCAGACCAGCCTGGCCCCCAGCCCACCTTCACCCCAAGCCCATCCATGAAGGCAACCAATATCTGGGGCCAGCCCTCGCCCCTCCCCTGCCCACAGGTACCAGGGACTCTGTCCAGGCACCCACCGTGCCGGCTGCAACCTGTGACCTTGGCCCTGCTGGCGTGGCCTCCTCCCGTTGAACAAACCAGCTGGCGCCAAAAAATAGAGCCGCCTGGGTGAGCTCCTCACTGCAGAGGGTGGCACGCTGCAGGCAGCAGGCTACGTCACTTACGTGCTCCAGCCAGGATCCGTGGGGGAGGGGTGGTGGCAAGAACTGACTGTGTCCAGGGCCTGGAGCAGCTCTCACCCCCACGCTGGACCCATCTGGCCCCCGCCAGCATGGCTCGGGTGGTCGGGTGGGAACAGCCACCCCAGACATCCTCCCTCTCTCCAGGGCCCAGGCATAGCATGCCCAGATCTGACCCCAGGCACGCAGACTCCTCAGTCCTGCCTGTGCCGTGGGAGTTTTAGCCTGTACATACGTTTCCTCATGACCCTTCTGCTGGCCCTCGGCAATGGAGGGGTGATCGAGCAGGGCCTCAGGATGCTTGCCCCTCATCTCAGGCCTGGCTGCGTATAATACCCGGAGCTGCATGCCCTCTGGACCCGCAGCCCAGACTGGCTTTGGCTGTTGCCTATGCTTCTAGGACCTTGGCTCCCACCTTGCCTCCACTTGGATGACCTTGGCTTTAACAACCAGCTCTAGACACCCTGGAGCCCTCCAGTCAGAGGTCCCCAGCTTAGGCCCGCTCCAGGCATCCCATCTCCCCAGACGGCACTTCCATGCCCCTAAGTGCCCTCTCCGGGCCCCTGCCCTTCCCCACCTCCGCACACCATGTGAACTCCCCCAGCTCCAGCCCCACCGCCATCTCCCTCCTTTCCTGTCTCTGCCTCCAGACCTGACACTGAGACCCTCTAAAGAGCCCACATCGGCCCAGCTCAGTGGCTCAGCCTGTAATCCCGCGTCTTGGGAGGCTGAGGTGAGTGAATTGCCTGAGCCTGCGGGTTCGAGACCTGCCTGGGCAACTTGGCGAGACCTCGTCTCTACAATAAATCAAAAAATTAGCCGGGTGTGATAGCACGTGCCTGTAGTTCCAGCTGCTTGGAAGGCTGAGCGGAAGGATCGCCGGAGCCCAGCAGGTTGAGGCTGCGGTGGCGAGAGCGACCACTGCACTCCAGTCTGGGCGACAGAGTGAGACTCCAACTCAAAAAAATAAAATAAAATAAAATAAAGAGCCCACATCACAGGGAGGATAAAATCCCAGGCCCTTCTTGGGCC
>CAUYQG010117123.1:0-12306 GCA_963574415.1 Tarsius wallacei
AGAAAACAAAGAAGGAAATGGGATAACAGAGGCCAAAATAAAACAGCAACCACGCTCTGCTTATAAATTTAATGGATTGGCTTCATACCAAGTAAACGCCCCACAGTTAAATGTATGAAAAGTATTTTTGGGGCCGGGCTCTGTGGCTCAGCCTGTAATCCCGCGCTTTGGGAGGCCGAGGTGAGTGGATTGCCTGAGCCTGCGGGTTCGAGATCCACCTGGGCAACTTGGCAAGAGCTCATCTCTACAATATATCAAAAAATTAGCTGGGTATGGTAGCGCACGCCTGTAGTTCCAGCTAGTTCGAAGGCTGAGTGGAAGGATCGCCGGAGCCAAGCATGTCGAGGCTACAGTGGCTGGGAGCGTGTCACTGCACTCCAGTCTGGGAGACAGAGTGCAACTTCAACTCAAAAAAAAAAAAACAAAAAGGAAAGTATTTTTGGTAACAAAAAGTCACATTGAATATTTTATATATTGTATTCCATGTAAGGTTGTATTAGAAAAGATTTTTGGTTGTATTTTCTTTTAAAGTTTGAAAACCACTGAGATGGTTTAAACCACTGAGTGGGTTTAAAGCTGGGGTGGGGAAAAGGGGGTTTAATTTTTTTTTTTCATTTGTATTTAGTAAGGGCCTCGCCTTGTCAAGCAGGCTGGAGTGCAGCGGTGTGTTCATAGCTCACCGTGGCCTTGAACTCCTGGGCTCAAGCAACCCTTCTGTCTCAGCCACTGAGTACACGGGACTCTGTACCACCTCACTGTTAACTGTTTTTATTTTATATAGAGATGCGGTCTTGTTACATTGCCCCAACTCATCTTAAACTTCTGGATTCAAGCAATCCTCCTGCATCGAACTCCCAAAGCACTGAGATTACCAGCATCAGTCCTGTGCCAGGCCCTTCCTTTTGGTCAAAAGAACCCTGGGGCTCCTGGAAAGAAGATGAATGGCAATCAGAGCAGGAGAGGGAGGCTCTTTGCAGCCATCCAGGGAAGAGAAATCTCACATCTGTCCACTTCCATTTCTCTCCATCCCCTGGACCTTAGCCTCCTCCAAGCTACCATCACCGCATGGAAACCGAGTCACCTCTTAACTGGCCTCTGCAATTTACCCCGTACCACTGTCCGTCTCCCACTGACAACCTTTCTTTTTGAGTTGGAGTCTCACTCTGTCACCCAGACTGGAGTGCAGTGGCCTCGACTGCTGAGCTCCAGCGAGCCTTCTGCCTCAGCCTTCCGAGTAGCCAGAATTACAGGTGCCCACTACCACGCCCGGCTAATTTTTGATTTATTATAGAACCTGTGGGCTCAGGCAATCCACTCATCTTGGCCTCCCAAAGCTCTGGGATGACAGGCTGAGCCACCGAGCCTGGCCCACTGACAACCTTTCAATGACTCTCCTTGGCCCTTAGGATCGGGTCCAGAATGCTTGCTATGGTCTTCTCGGTCCAGGGCAGTCTGCTTGTACATATCATCCATGCTCCTCCCACAGTGCTTTGCAACTCCCACCCTCTGTCCCAACCTCCGTCTTTCTTTCTGATTCCAGGGATGTCTAGGTCACTCTCCACCCCAGGGCCTTTGCACAGGCTGGCTCCTGCACCTGGCATCTTCTTCAACATTTTTCTCTCTGGCTGACATCACTTCATTCTACAGATCTTTGACTCAATGTCACTTTCCCAAAGAGGCTTTCCTTGACTACCCAACAATCCAGTGATGGCTTTTTCCGTTTTCCTTTTCCTTCTCATTACATCCGGTGCTTTTCCTCTGAAGTTTCAAGTATCTCCTGTACATCTATTTTTCTGTTTCACTTCTGTCTCCTCTTGCTGGGTGCACAACATTGTCAATGTACTTAATGTCACCAATGGTGAATTTTTTGTTTTGTGTATTTTATCACAATTTTTTTTTGAGCTGGAGTCTCACTTCATTGCCCAGTCTGGAGTACAGCGGCACACTCATGACCACCACAGCCTCGACCTGCTGGGCTCCAGTGATCCTTCCGTTTCAGCCTTCAAGTATCCGGAACTACAGGCATGCGCTACTATGCCTAGTTAATTTTTTGGCTTATTGGTGAGATGCTCTCTCACCATGTTGCCCAGGCTGGTCTCAAAACCATGGACTCAGGCAATCCTTTCACCTCGTCCTCCCCAAGTGCTGGGATTACAGACTTAAGCCACTGCACCCAGCCTTATCACAAGTTTCAAAAACCCAAAATAAAATTCACTGAGAAAATACACAAATGAATTCCTCCAGCTTCGCATGTCACCACCATGAGCAATGTGCATTTGGCCATGTCAGGGATTCGCTTGAAAATGAGGGCGGTGAACTTGAGACTTTGCACACATTCCTGTGAGTCTATGATTGCTGCTTTCAAACCTACCTGGGTTTCCTACCTCAACTGCTTGATGATTGGGAGGAACCTTGTGAAGCACGCATACCCTTTCCATATGATTTGTAATCCTTGGGTCTGGGGGGTAACAGGGCAGAGATCTACCTTTCTTGCTTCCACTCAAGACCAGGATTTTATTTGCAATTCCCCAATAAATCACCTTCTACTGACATCCTGGATTTGTCTACCTCAATTGTTTGGATTCTTGACACCCTCTGCATTTGGGACTCACTTTGCATATATGACGCTTTCATGAAACAATTGGTGAGCCATGCAGAAAATGTAAGGAAACCAAAGTAAGGGCAAGGGAAGAGGCATCAGCAAAGGAAACTCTGGGGTGGCCCTTTATCTATCTATCTGTCTATCTATCTATCTATCTATCTGTCTATCTATCTACACACATATGTATAAAATATGGGGTGATATTTCCATTGGTAGATGTTGATGGGCCACTGTGTGAATATAGGGATGCCCCAAAAATGCCCCCAAAATGCTGGAGGGCTCAGATGTATTCTGATAGAAAATCACATGACCCATGGGGGTATGAAGAGTCACCATATGGTGGCAACAGTAGACTGGTCATTATTATGGACTGTGTGAGTGTCCATGAGAGCACATTAGCCATGGAGGCAAAGACACAAATCTAGAGGAATAATGACAGTTAGAAAAGGCCATGAGGATCTTCATGTCTGTGTGAACGTCTAACGTTGTGGACAAGCTGGAAACTCAGGAGGGGCAGCTGGAGACTCGACCCTGCTGCTGATTGTGGCTAGGAGGGCAACGCTGCACTGGTTGAAAGGCTGAACCATTCTGGCCAAACCAGATTAAGATGCTAAGATCTGGAATCCTTGGAAACTGGCTAATGAGTCATGAAGACATACAGGTTATCTTGGAGGAGGAGGAGAACTATTATCCCCTTTAGAGAGCAAGACCACTCATGCAGCAGATATGAATTGCCACCAGATGTGGCAGACAGTGACAAACTGTCTTTTCACAAGAAACCTCAGCAGCCCAAGAAAGCGCCTCAACGGAATTACTGGACACATAAACATGTTTAAACAGCTGCCAAGAGAAAACTTGTCCACATGGGTGGTGCTACAATGGGGCACTGGGGGAGATGGAACAAAGCTGATAAAAGGTCAACATAAGCACTCACCCCACTTTGAGACAGTGTTTGCACACTGCTGGAACTCTCAAGGGCAACCAGAAGATAGGCCCTGAACCCATAATAGATACAAGGCCCAGGACTGGCTGTAAGTTTCCTAGTGTTCACTTGGCAAGGTAAGACACGCCTTATTCCAGGCACGGTTGCTGACAAAACACAACAATTTTCCCCACCTACAACAGTCACAAAACCTTTTGGGATACTAGCAGGTCTTTATTCCAGCTGAATGCTTTTGTCCTCCATACTGACTCAATGCTTTTGTCCTCTATACTGGTAATGACAGGAAGCATTTTTAAAAGCTAAAATTCCAGGGGTTCAGGCCCAAGTCTTAGGATTCCCCTGTCAAGGCCATCGGTGTTATTAGATGGGACTGCAAGTCCTAAGGGGAAGAGATGAGCCCTAGGGCAAATACAGCAAGGAAATGCAGTTCCCCTAAGATTCCAGTCACAATCACAGGAAACTGCTGAAACCCTCTATTCCCTGATGGAAAACATAATCTGGGGGCAAAGAATGACTTCCAGCAAGTTAAACTCATAACTGCTGCTTCGCTAATGACAGTAAGAACAGGTCTCTATCGAGGACGGGATACAAAGTTTGTTTGCCAGGCAGTCTCGGCTATTGCTGAAGCCTCCGCTTTACAAAGCAGCATGTACACCTGCAGCAATGTGCTGCCCTCTCCACGAGTCCCTGGGGGAGTGAACTGCAGGTTTTCACAGGATCAGAGCACCACGAGACCAGGGCAGCCTTATTATGCAGTCCCCACAGGAGATGTCTGCCACGGGATATGTAAGCACAGAACTCATTCCGGAAGATGCTTGATGCTCAGATGGGTCCAGCCAAGATGCCCTTGGGGCTGGAGGGCAGAAGCTGTACAACCACAGACAGACACCAACTGGTTCAAAATGAAAATGCAAAAGGCAGCCAATCAGCTGCCACAAACCAATGTTTGCACCCATGAGCCCTGACCGATATTTCTCTGTACAGACAGTTGGACCCTAGATTTAGTACATGTATGTACTAAAACATCCTTTATGGGGAGCTCTTATGTAGAAAGACACTTTAGGCAAGCTACGAAAACACACTGCAAGCCTAATTGTTATCATGTTTCAGCACAATGGTCAGATTCACCTACTGGAACCACGGGGGTAGATACCCTAGCAAAATTAGAACATTGACCCCTTCACAATCACCTGAACTAGCTGATTGGGTCCACAAACATAGTGGGCATGGCAGTGACATGTGGGCTGGCAAATAGATAAGCAAGCACATTTGCCCCCAACTCTGCAGATTTAGTGGAGACAGTAACTGACTGCTCAGTTTACTCTCACCTGCACCTCCATAATATTCCATAGAACCAAGACACCCATATACTGGGGTGTCTCTCTGAATATCCATGAATTCTCCTGTGAGAGACTGGCTAATAAACCCCATCAGACCCCTGCCGGTAAACTTAGGATAAATGTATGGACCAACATGTTTAGATCATGCCACAGGACTGTAACAGGACTTCCCCAGCAAACGGGAAATCAAGCAGTCGCCACCAAGGGCTTGGACCAACACAGAATCATGTGTGGATACCCTCGGCACACTGATAGCAACTGAGATACACAATTGACTGGACATGCTGATCAGGATTGGACCCCTGAAATATGTTGTAGTCTAGAGGTTTCACTTGCCATATAAACTTCAAGAGACAGCCCGATAAAAAGAATACATTGGCATGTTAAAGGCACAACCGTGATCACTTTTGGAATCCAATACCTGACATGGGCAGGCAAAGGTTTTGTCTCAAGCTGTTAGAAACCTTAATTTGGATGAAGTGAATTCAAGGTTGGCACCATACTGATGACTCGGGAATACCATAAAAGAGGGTCCATTTCATAGTTATAAGGAAAGTTCGAACAAATGCATTTGTACCAGATCCAGTCAAGGGCCATCGGCTAATCATATTTAAGACTTCGAAGAGCTGGAGCCAGGGGAAGTTAAATGGGAGTTGGCCTAGCAACTTCCCTAAGGTTGGATAGGGCACTTCTTACGAGAAAGAGAGAGAGAGAGAGAGAGGAGAGAGGAATGTCCTGGCCAACTAAAGCGCTCTCCATTGATCCTGCTGGAGTTTGGGCCAAGACACTCCACACACCAATACACGGGAACACAGCACCTTTAAGGGCACTCTGGTTGGCTGTTTGACAGGGTCCTTCAGTGTCCCTGTAACCTTACAGATGGCACCTTTGCCACTAGAGGACCATGACTGTTATGCACCCCAGTCCATAATTCTAGGGCCTAACACACGGAGATGAGCTACCACAGTCATATTTCTAGAAGAAGAACGGACCTGCTGTTCTAGTTCCTACTAAACGCTTGCATTCCTGTCCATCATCTTCTGTTCCTGTTGCTGCTCTGGCCTACCAAAGGCAAAGTGAACGGCTTTCTGCCGTGGGCTCAGATTATGTTCACAGCTAACAAAAAGATGCCTGCTGGGTTTGCAATGTATTACCTTTTCCCCAGTACCTCTGATCTCCCTGGTAGGTATCACCTATGCAGGGAAACGACATGCGGAATTTACAACTATTCAGTAAAGTTCTTCAAGAGTGGAGCTTAGATTTAGAATCTGATGTAACGAGATATCATGTAATTAGTTGGTCCATTGACTAGACACTTAACATTAGTGGACATGAAAAGCCCTTTTCCATAATTGTTATAGCAGAACATCTGATCACTATCGCTCATTAACATCTCAAAGACTCTCAGGCAATGGGCCTTGTTATAAGACCTCAAAATTTGCACTATAAAGATTTATTCACATTTAAGAGGGTTTCATTTGGCTGACACCAACTACAGAGCATTTAAGTGAGTTGGTGCCCTTATGTTGGGAACAACAGAGCCATACCTATAATTCATGGCTCAACCATACTCGGAGGATGGGTAGGATTCCTCAGGAACAAAGCCAGTAAGTAGTAACGTATAAGCAACAGACTGGTTTGCTACAGACCGGTCTTGATGACCCGGTATAAACAGACTAGTTCCAAACCATATGATTATGTGAATCTGACCTCTGGCCTTGGTGACCACCAGGATGGCCAGAACACTACCCTTCAGGTTATCCATGGGTCCAAGGATAATGAACAATATCAGTTGGCAAACCTACTAATTTCCCCCGCGTCATTATTAGATAGACAGGGATCACTTGGTGTGATCACTTAGCTACAATCTTTGTGCCATCTCTAGGCACTGACGATGTGATCTGACATGTCGAAGTCATCACTCACTGGTCACCGTGGTCTCTCAGTGACAGCTCCCAAATTATTTCCAATAAACTCTAACATGACATTCATTTGCAAGGCCATTGTACAAAATTATGTGACCTTATACGCATTAACTGCTGCAAGAGAGAGACGCTGTGCCACTATTAAGAACAAATACTGTATATATTTTCCTGATAATTGTGGGGTACCTTAACACTAGCCCTCCAAGATGTGTGTAAACTAGTAACCACAATGTCTGGCTCTACCCTTTCTTTCTCCAGTGGTTCTCCTCTCAGTTTGGATCCTGGAAAATCGTGGTGACAACATTGATTATTAATCCCGTGTCGACAACATTGATTATTATTCCTGTGTCTTATACCTGGCATAGGTGTCATCAGCTGCTCTTGTTTGTGCTGCTGCTGCAGCCACAAGGCATCACCCAAAGCCTCGTCTTGTAAAAGCTAGGGACCGTTGAAAAAGAGGAGGTCACATGAGATTGTAAGAGCCAAAATACAAGGGAGGAGTCCAGAGGCTGAAGTTACTCCATCTGGGACATAATGTGCTGTGTGAGCTACTGATTAACCCCAGCCCTGGGAATGCCTCTAAGATTTCTACTTTGCTTTCTGTTCCTTGTGCAAGCCAAGACAACCTTGATGTTATTGTAAACATGTACTCCTGCTGTTTGGTAAGTTATAGGCTATGACACACAGAGCATTCTTGCCTCTTCCTGTGGGTTGACTTCCATTGTCCTGCGATTCTTTCTGAAGAATGTATATCCTTTCCCTATGGGATATAAGCCTGGACCTCGGGGGGAGGGGGAGGTGACAGTGTGGAGTTCTATCTATCTTGTTCCTACCCCAAGACATTGCTTCTGTCTGTAAGTTCTCCAAGAAATCAACCTTCACCACATACTAGAATGTTTTTTTACCTTATTCTTTGGTTTCTCTGCTTCTTCTGCATTTAAGGATTGCTTTGCATCTATGACCCTTTCACAAAACAGACCCCCACAACAGCAGATCTCATTTTATATATCCAGCTAGACTCACATACATACTACCTGAGAAGGCAGAGATATAGTAATTCAGGGGAAAATCTTTAACAGATATTCTAGACTCCAACAGGAGAGTGAGTTCTACCATTTTCCAGGCCCAAATTTCCTCATGGAAGCAGGGACTACAGGTAGAGCAGGTTAAAAAAAAAAGTGGACTCATGGGTTCAGTGACAGACATTGTTTTTGACGAAACAAATGCTGATCTTTCCTTACTTAGTTGAAGCCAGGGATGACCAGGTAACTGGATAGCTGGGAAGCTAGAAGAAAAACTCTTCTGGGAAGCTTCAAGAGAGATAAGATCCTTCTTGTTCTGTCAGAATGAAGACCTACAGAGGGGAATGCCCAGTCATATGCTTTCAACCATCTTGTAAACACATGGAGAAGGCTCATACAACCAGACCTAGCAGTCTAGATCATCGAGTCATTGCAATTTTGAAGG
This sequence comes from Tarsius wallacei, assembly GCA_963574415.1. Lineage (NCBI taxonomy): Eukaryota > Metazoa > Chordata > Mammalia > Primates > Tarsiidae > Tarsius > Tarsius wallacei. The sequence goes on from CAUYQG010117123.1 coordinate 8,278, forward strand.
AAAAAAGAGAAATTGCCCAATTTTAGACATTTTGCTGTACTAACAGATCCCCATTTGTTCGAGATGTGTTTCTTAGGTGTCCCAAGACAAGTATCTCAACCACACCTGCACTTCTATGTTCAGCTCTTTTCTGCTGCTTTTGACCAAGTTGGGAGAAAGTGTGTCTTTCCCAAAATATTTTTAATTAGTATTATTTTAATTGGCAAATTATCATTGTATACATTAATATGGTGCCATGTGATGTTGCTGTACATACATATGTGTATGTATTTATTTATACACATACAATGTCAAATGATTAAATTAAGCTAATTGAAATATTGATCACCTCACTTTATTATTCTTATGTTAAGACATTCGAAATGTAGTCTCTTAGTTATCTTGAAATATATAATACATTATTATGGACTATAGTCACCCTATTGTGTCATACATATGAAAATATAAATCTTCGATCTATTTGAAACTCTGTACCCTTTGGCCAAAAACTCTTTCATTTTCTTTCACTTACTCCCTGCCTCTGGTAGCCACCACTCTATTCTCTACCTCTATGAGTTCAGCTTACTAAGATTCTACATAAAAGTCCAACAAAAGTCTTCTTGGCCCTTTGGCTAAGATCAAGTGAAAAATAATTACCTCAGATTTTCTTAAGCAACATTCTGAATAAACCATCGAACCACTGCACATGCGTACTTGCTTCATATGCACAATTTGCTTCACATATGTTCCCTTATCCCTTATATTATTTCTGTAGTCCGACTGCAATATCGCTTACACTTGATCATGCCAGCTACATTAGCTACGCCTCTTTACCTGCTCTCTCTGCCTCAGTGCATGGCTCCAACATGGGCCTGGTTTTCCTGGCCCAAAACCTCAGAAATCTATAAGTGCCTCCTTTGTCATCAACCCCAATACAATGGTTCTCAGTCGGGTGATTGTATCTTCCCCAAGGGAATACTGGGAATGTCCGCAGACATTGTGGGTTGTCACAACTTGGGTAGGCTACTGACTTCTCGAAGGCAGATGACAAGAATGCTGCTAACATTCTACAATGCACAGGACAGACTCCCTCCCCCTAAAAATGTTATTATCACTCCCATAATGTCTATAAGTGTAGTAGTTCACACACACTGCCTAGTCCAATTGATCACCAAATCATTTTGAATCCGCAGCCTAAATATTGCTCAGCTCTCATTTCCTCTGCCACTGCCCTCGTCCTAGTCACAGCTGTCAACTGACTCACACGACGTTATCCTATTTATTACTTATCTACTTCCCTCTACTTATGCTGGAGCCTTAACTCTTCAACACAGCACCTAGTGATCTTTAAAATATTCTATTGTCACTTTGCCATTTGAATAGTTTCCATGGATTTACATTGTCTCACATTTACCTTGCAGTTCCTAATTCCTTAGCATGATTTTCAAGTTCCAATTCATTTACCACTTTCAGCATTTCCAGCCTCAGCTCTGATACTCCCCTGGTCTACCCTCCACACAGATATCATTCCTGTGTTTTCTGATTCTTGGATATTTCTCAGAATCTTTCAAATCTATGTCATTGCATGGGTAGCCCATTCTGCTTTTTGACAAAGACTGCCCTTGAACAGACCTGACCTAGCTTCTCCTCAGCCCTCTTTTGCTAAGCCTCGAGCTTGGACTTCTGTTACCAACCTTGCCGACTGTTGATTGAGCAAGAATTCTGCTCAGTTTAGTCAGAGTCCCCTCATCCTTGATATCTGATCAAGTCTTTCACCTCCCACATTTAATGTCTGTGTTCTTGGCCTACCTTTAGCAGGGACTCTACTCTTGATAACAAATCAAGCTCTTCTTTGTAGTGTTCCAGTTACTGACCCCAAACTCTGCTTTTTTTCTATAAAAAAAATTAATTATCTTTGCTATCTTTGGAGTTGAGTTCACGCTCTCCTCTGTTGCAATAATCTTGAGTTGTCTTCCTTGCCATTTACACAAGAGTCAGGATTATTGTCTTTTACATCTAGCAATTTCATATTCACTCTGCTATCTCAGGATACATTTCTTTTTTTCCATAAAATACTCTGTAATGTGTCCCTTTTAAATACCCTATACAATCACTTAAATCTGCCTGCGCATTCTGTCATATCTCACATCTCTCTCTACAAGGCCCAATAGTCACATTCCTTTGAACCACAATGTCTTATTTTTTTCTCATTTGAAGTTCCATGAGGACAGCACGCTAGTCACCAATGCATAGCCAAGTGCAAGGCATAGAGAAGGCACTCGACTGGTGACACCATTCCACCCCCTTTCTCAATTTCAGATCTGGCGTCCTTACCTGACTTTGGCTAAGAAAGTATGACGACATCATCATCCTTCACACAAATTCATCTCGCAGGACTCTCAGGTCACTACCAAACATGTTGGGGAAAGGAATCCCCAATTAAAGAGCAGCCTTCCCAACTTTGTCTCTGTGATCCCTGTGATGGTAGTCACAGAGGCCCCTCTTTCCTGGTTCTGACCCAGTTCTACATGCAAAGGATAGAAGGGTTGGGACAGAGCAACTTTAGCTTCCAGGGAACAACTATAAATACAGGGAGGACAACAGTTGGCTTGAGTAATCATACTCAAAGTACCTTCTGAGGTTGCATTGATTGATTGATTCCATTGCAGGTGGACCCAGATTTTGTCATTTAGTAAAAACCTGAATGTTTTAATAAGTAAATAGCGGGTCAGAGAAATGTAGATGATCCTTGGTTTGAAGGCTGCTCACACATTACAAAGGTTAACTTGTTTATGGCATGTTATTGTAGCTGTATAACGTTGTTCCAACATTGTGCCATCTGAGAACTTGACACAGAACTTCTCTTTTCTCCTTCCTTTTTCAAAGAGGATTATAGAATTTGAAGTGGAGGGAGTCTGACCTAAGTGGCCATTCTGCTTCTTCTAGAACTTGGAATATTTACATTGTGTCAGCTCCTAAAAACTCAGGTAGATAAGTTGAAGGTAAGGCCTGAAGAGATGCACAAAGTAATAGACTTCTTTGCCACTTGCCCACTCCTGGCTTCTCCGCTCTCTAGAAAGTCTGGTATGTGGTCAGTTATCAGCAACGCTGGAGGAGATTTCAAATAATGCCATAGGATCTTTGTACATTCAGTGTGTCAGGATGATGGTTTTTAATCAATTTCTTTAACTAATGAGGGAAAAGTATTCTGGGTAGGATTTCTCAGTCCTTCTTTGTCATTTTAAATTTTAGCTTTTGTCTTTTCATTTTCCTTTCTTTTTTTAAAAAAGTGTCCCAGTCATTTAGGTTTTAGAACATTCCTCATTTGGAATTTATCTGAGTTTTTTATAAACATATCATAAAACTAATGTTGTGTCCTCCTCAGGGTATCATTTCAAGAGGCTCATGGGTCTCTTTTATTCTCTTTGTGGTGATGTTAACTGGAACCACTTCACTAAGGTGGTAACTTCTGGGTTCTTCTTTGCTGAGTCACCGCTTTTTGCTGTATACATAATTAGTACCTACACAGAGATATCTTGACACCATACACATACCTTCTTTCTTACCAAAATTTCTACTGCTACTTTTAGCATCCGAGGTATGCATGCGTTTTAAAAGATTTGTGTTGTGTAATATAACACACAGAAAACAAAATCAAATATAAAATGCACATCCTTATAAATTTTAAATGGTGCACCTATACACTGTGCTAAATTAAAAACATAGACTATTCCAAGCACCTCTCTGTCTCTTAACAAAGTACAACCCCTGTGTCTAGTTTAAAATTAATCATGAGTGTAGATGTTTTTCCTTTGTTCATTATTTTTATTTGAGAACAATGTTTTGTGCAGGAGTCCTGCTCCTGCCGGGTTTAGGGTACCCCAAAGGTGGAAACGGCATAGGCATTTGAGGGAAAGAAAGACTTGGACACTGTTCTAAGAGAGCAGATGCCATTAAATGCGAGTGAGTAGCGAGCTTGTATTTCTCTCTACAAGGGAAATAATCTCTGCAAGTTACTGCCACAGAGCAAGTTAAAATCATCATTACAAA
>CAUYQG010117124.1:0-18050 GCA_963574415.1 Tarsius wallacei
TTTTTTTTTTTTTTCAGTTGGAGTCTCACTCTGTCGCCCAGACTGGAGTGCAGTGGCCGCTCCCGGCCACCGCAGCCTCGACCTGCTGGGCTCCGGCGATCCTTCCGCCTCAGCCTTCCAAGGAGCTGGACTACAGGCGCCGCGCTACCACGCCCGGCTGATTTTTTGATTTATTGTAGAGGTGAGGGCTCACCAAGTTGCCCAGGCGGGTCTCGAACCGCGGGCTCAGGCAATCCACTCACCTCAGCCTCCCAAAGGCGCGGGATTACAGGCTGAGCCACCGAGCCGGGCTAGGAGAGTTCATTTTAACGGCAGAACTTAGAACGTGCTTCGTTCGTTCAGTATGGGCTAGCTTTTAACAACCTGTGGAGTTTGGGCATAAGATCACATAATGGTTTGTCCCACGTTTCTCACCAGATAGAATTAAATTGGGAAAGGGAAAGAACATGAGTGTGGGGTGGTTTTGAAGGACAGGAAGACAAGGTGGGCTTTTACACAAAGTCTTGCTTGTCAAATATTAGTAATCACCCTTTTGTTACCAACATAGAGTAATCCTGTCTGTTGGATGACAGTTAACCTTTAATAGGATTTGGAAGAAAGTGGTGGTCAGAAGATCTGGGATTCAATACCAGCACTGCCCTTCCCAACATTGGTCAAGCCACTATCTCTAGGGCTGTTCATTCATCAACCATACATGTACATCAATCAGCTTTGTCAAAGTCACAGAATTTTTGAGAGAATCAAATGACATCATGTATGTAAAATAAGCTTTGAAATTTATAACATTATGAGGTTTAACAATCATTTCCTATGTGCCAGAAACAGTTGGACACTAGCAATAGAAAGATAGCCATTTGCTATGGTAAAAAAAAAAAAAAGTGTAAAACAAATATCAACAAAAGGAAGCAATTGCTCTAATATAGGTAAAACATGCTGGTAGTACAGCAGAGGAAGCCAGTCATTCTGTTACAGAGTAGAGGAATTTGAAAAAGGAAGTATTGGAGAAGGCTTGTGAAAAGAGGTGTTATTTGAATTGAATCTTGATAGGTAGGTTCTGTGTATGTTCAGTGGAAAGGAAAAACTTTCCAAGCAGAGAATGGCCTAAGCAAAAGCGCAGTGCTGTGAAAATGCATGTTTTGGTAAGGTTTTTGGAAGTGGAATAACTATACAGATAAGTTGGATCAGGTTATTTTGAGTCTATATTAGCACTTATATAACTTAATATAGAAAAATCAATCAATTCTCTCAGTAGGCCACTGTTTTGGAAAATACATAAGAAACATGAAACACCATGCCTGCCACTAGGGTGACTGACTTGCCATTCCAGTTTGCCAAGGACTGGAGATTCCCGGAACATGGAACTTCCGGTTTTAAAAACTGAGATGATTTGGTCACTATACTTACAGAAACTTGAGCACAATATTCCATAGAATCTCCAAAAATATCAGCTGTAACCCATTTTGTTGAATTATGGAAGCCTCATTTAATATCTGTAGATTTCCAAATGTAGTTCTTTCAGGTTTCTGCCACACATGCTGCTGTTCATCGTATTATTTACCTAAATAGAGCTAAGGATACCAGAATTTGTGACTATGTAAATAGAGGTTATGGAATACACAGGGTATTATTGAAATCTTTGTAAGTTATTGTCCTTGATCCCCCCAAAAGACTTAGAGATTCCAAACTAATTCTCTACAACCCTACCTGTTTTTAAGATAAAATATGAAAAACTATATTTACTTCACTCTTCATATTTTAAGCCAAAAATGTGCCAAAATATGCATCTCTTGTATTATGACAAGAATTACAAAGTGTTAAAGCATTTGTGTTTTGTGGTCTTCTCGGATATTACACAACAGCGATGTGGAAATGTTCTATATGGCTACTGAGCACTTGAAATGTGGCTAGTGTGACTGTTGAATTTAATTCTTAATTTTTGATTAATTAACTAATAGCCACATATGGCTAGCAGCTACTGTGTTGGCCAGCAAAGTTAAATAAGATCCTTTTCAACACTTCGTGAAGAATATTTTGTGAACATTTTTCAGTCTCAGTTACTGTAGGTTCCAAGTTAGGGTGTACTTACTGATATCAATACAGTCTACTTATGAAAATAAATGTTTGAGCTCCCTAAATGTAGCCAAAGTACTATTTCTGCTGAGTAAGCACAGTGCTCAACTTCAAAGCACCAAGTGAAGAAATAAACACTGCCAGCTCCAACTGAAATTGCGACTTAAGAAGTTCTTCAAATACACAGTATTCATCGACAAAATAATGATTTCCCACTAGAGTTTTTAACTTTATTTCTTTCAGCTTCTTGGTGATTAATTCAGGGAGTTATGGTCAGAAATAGTTCTTTCTTATAATTGTTAATTTAATCTTTTAAATGTTCTGTTTTTTTCTACATCCAGAGGTCTCTTTTCCTTTCATCTCTCTTGTATATCCTGTCTGCCCTCTTACCTCTTTTTGACTTTTTGCCTCTCTTTCCAAAATGATCATATCGTTTCCAGTTTCTATTTTCAGAACATGTTCTAACTTTATTATGATAAACAATAGAGATAACAGTCTCATGTTTTTTATTTGTTTTCTAATAAAGTAACTTTTGATTAGCTTTTATTTTGTATTTACTGAATGAAAGTTGTCAGTGCTTCCTCAGATAAATGGATCAAAGTAAATAATAAGCATATTATTTGGTCTAAAAGGATATGGTAAGGTAGTTTAAATTTTCTTTTAAAGCTGAGCATGGTGGCTCATGCCTTTAATCCCAGCACTTCGGAAGACTGAGGCAAGAGGATTGCCTGAGGTCAGGGGTTTGAGACCAGACTGGGCAATGTGGTGAGATCTCATCTCTATATAAGTCATAAAAATTTGCCAGGCGTGATGGCATGCTTGTATTTCCAGCTACTTGGAAGGCTGAAGCGGAAAGATCAACTGAACCCAGTAGGTCGAGGCTGAAATGGCCATGAGCATGCACTGCACTAAAGCCTGGGCGAAAAAGAGTAAGACTCTGACTCAAAAAAAAAAAAAAAAAAAATTTCTTTTAAAAACTTACAATCAGGTAGTCAGTTTTTAATCCATCTATCCCCTTGCTCATCTTTTTCCATAATATACTTCCCTATGGATTTTAGTCATATCTGTCTTTTTCAATAAGAAAATCACCATCATACAGAAACACCAAACTTTCCACACCATTGTTTATCAGATGTGTTCATATATGATGAATAATTGTAACTGTTTCTAGATTATCATGACATGATGATATATTTAACTTCATTATTCAATCTAAGAGGCTTTTTTGACATATGACAATATTACATGCTTCAAACACATAGCATAACCTCTAACTCTTATGGTCAAAACAAATAAACATGGTCTGCTAAATTAAGGACTCCCTCTAATTTTCCATTGTATTTGCTACCTTTTTATTTATGTAAATGAGTATGTTAAAGCAAAATTTAAAAAAAAAATTGCAACAAAGTTAAGATTAAGAAAATTCTGTCCGCTAACTTACTTTTTTGTTTTACAATGGTAAAACAAAAATCCCACTATTATTTAATTTTAACAACAGAATGCCTAAATCAGGCATGAAAAACAGTATTCTGGGTGAGCATAATTTAAGAACTGCTAGTTCAGACTATTTTATGTTAAATGACCTTGTCAGATTTCTATTAGACATCATATCTAGGCAGTTGTTTGCTTTGTTCCTAATTGTTTGGAATTTTTTTTTTAAGCAGTAAAGTATAAATTGGAAATACAAGAATGGAAGAGGAGGCAATCAAAACAATAAAAAAAATCTGGATTACACTTGATTAAATGGAACATTTTTAATTCTTTCTCATTCATTAGCTTAGAAATGCCTAGTTTGGCTGAAAGGTCAAATATGCCAGAAGTATTATCCTCCTTCTGGAAAAAGCTTGCCCAAGTAAGGGAAAGACCCAGTTTTCATGGAATAAAAATTACTGTATCCAATTTTCCAGGCCTATCTCCAGAAAAACAAATAAAATTGGGGTAAAAATTTAAAATACCAGTTGTCTGCTTCTTTCCCTCCTACCAAAACAAATATGAGCATGCAGTATAAAAGTACAACCCTCCATTTATGTGAAACCCTCCATTTCACTGTGTGTCCTTTTCCCTTTAACTCAGCATGCTGCAGCCCTGTATGCTTCCTGGTACCTCCTCACACTCACTGCTTTTTCTTGCCTCAGAGTTTTCGTACATATGTTCTCCTTCTCGAAGGCACTGACTCTGTCTTACTTACCCATCCCTAAGATTTCAGTTTAAATGCTATTTATTCAGGGAAATTTTTATTTTAAACTTCTTTCTCCTAACCTATACATTTTCTTCATAACACTTAACGTATAATCAATAGATATTCATACAAATAAGTATATAATGTCTCTTACCTTTTAGACAGTAATCAAAAGCTCCCTGTTTCTTTTATCTAACATCTAGCTAAGTGTCTGGCACAGCAAGCCTTAACACTTAATTTTTAAAAATAGATAAATAAATTGTAAATTGGACTTAAATGAATAGCTGAGTGGCAGCAATGGGATTCCAAAAGACTTCATCATTTTGTGTGAAGCCACTGTACCTCCCTTTTCTCTATTGCCATTTGTTCTCATTTTAATCCTGACTAGTCATTGTGGTATTCTCACAGTGGCAAGAATCATTCTTCACTTAGCTGACTCATCATGACTCCATCAGGATTCCAACTTCTACAACCTTCTCAGCTGCCAATCATCTTTCCCACAGCAGCCTTAGATGTCCTTTCCGGGGTGTCCAGAGTGTTCTTTAAAATCACAGATCATCATGTTGAATAGAATTGCCCTCATCATGATATTTTCAATATTTTGAAATAGTAGGGGCTACTAGTATCATCCAAAAGTTCACGCAAAAATGTTGACTTCATTATTTTAAGCACATAGTACTTGTGCTATACAATCATCTTTAGGCACGCCCTGCCTTGTGGTGTCACAGACTGAGGTTCTCTTCTTAGCCACAGTAGATTTTAAATGAAAAGATATAAAAGGTCCTGGGTTAGGAAGGGTAAAAGAAAGGAAGTAACATTTATTGAGCACATATGTGCCAGACACAGTACAAATACATACTCTTATTCAATCCTCACAACAACCCTGTGAGGTAAGTATTATTTCCATTTTACACACAACCCCTTTTCTGATCTTGTAGGTTGTCTCTTGAATTTTTTACATTAACTTCCATTTATTTACTTTTATCCTTCCTATTGTATAGAATTTGGCAATTGTAAACCAGAAAAGCCTACTTCCATTCAATAAATATTAATAAGTTTCACAGTTTATCAATGCTACCATCCTCCTGTATTGGATTACATTATTTTCTTGCCCTTGTTAAAGACTGAGTTACTAAACCTTCTTGCCTGGTTTCCACATTTTCTCTTATGCACATGCATACACACACACACACACATACACACACACACAAGCATTTTAATCACTGATCTAACTTTGACTCTCCAGGCTTAGTCTCGGTCTAATAGGGACCAGGAAACTAGGACGATAGCTCAGTGAACAATACATGCGCAGTGTTCTTAATCATTACTCTTCCATGTTCTAATTAAAAGTATTACCAAACAGGGTTTACCTGTCTCAGAATTAGATAAAGGAAGACCATCTTTATTTTATCTATAATTAGGGAGCAACTCAGAATTTTTCCTTTATAGTTTTCCTCCAACCCAACATGTAGGGACCAGGACTGAAGAACTTTACATCCTCCCATTTTCTCATTGGTCTTGGCCCATAACTATAATTCTGAGCAAGTAGAACCTTGAATTTTCTTTCTCTTCAACTCCTTAATTAGATTTCTATTCCTTCATTTTCTTTTTCTTTCTTCTTCTTTTTTTTTTCTTTTGCGTCGGGGTCTCACTCTTATCGCCCAGGCTGGAGTGTAATGGCGCAGATCCTTCCACATCAGCCTGCGTGCCACCGTGCCCAGCTAAGTTTTTTATTTTTTTTGTAGAGATGAGGTCTCACTGTGTTGCAAAGGCTGGTCTCGATCTCATGAATTCAAGCAATCCTCCCGCCTCAGTCTCCCAAAGTGCTGGGATTATAGGCTTGAGCCACCGGGCCTGACTGACCCTGTTCCTTCATTTAATTCCAAATTCTCTGTACCTTGTAATAGTTATATAAAAACATGGTTCAGGAGGAAACTAGCCAGGATGGGAGGACAAGCTTGTTTGTGCCATGCCCCAATAAGCACTGCCGATTTTTAAAATCTTTGCAATGACACTGCCCTCCTCTTCTACCCAAGGTCTCTAGGAGTACAACAGCAGAAATGGGAATGACAGTATTTGTCAGCTCAGGGTATGTGGTGTGTAGAGCCTCATTCAGCATCATTTCAGATTTCTAGGGAAATGCATAAAGGCTTATCCAGGATCCATATGCCATTTCTCCCTTTGTGTTCCACTATAAAGTCCATTCTCTTTTCTTGGAGGAATTGGTTCCAAGAACAATACAATCACTCATATGTTTCTTGCCTGAGGCTCTTCAAAGAATGCTGTAGTTGTAGGACAGACTCTCCACTCTGATGCCGGCCACAGCTGCATACAGTTCAGGTACCACCAACTCTGGTACTTGTAATACAGCCTTGTCATCTGCAGTTCTAGCAGCAGTTTCTAGGCGCAAGCGTAACTCTCTAGGTAAGGGGCGGCCCTTCTCACTCCAGCGCCAGCAGGACTTCATAATACTGTACCTAATAGGGAAACAAGAGAAACTGACTTCCTTGGCATGGCAAATGTGTAAGGAACGTGTCTCCTCTCCTAAAAATGTTAATCTGTTTGCCCTGTCTCTCATTTCTCATATTCTTCCCAGAGACTGAAATTCTTTCTCATCCTCTTTATATCAAGTCACTTAATATCATCTTTTCAGTGGGTGCTTTTTTATAATAGGAATGACTTACAATTTTTTTCAAACTACAGAGAATGACAGGATAGTTTTTTCACTATACGTTGCAGGGCTAGGATTGAACATGTCTTTTTATTCTGGTATAAGATGGAACTTTTGATCATTCTATATTGCCACATGTTTTATGCTGATTTTTGTGTTGTTTTGGGTAGATCCTCATTAAAATTTTAAGTAAGTTCTTTAAGGTCAGTTATTTTGTCAATTTGGTGTCTCTCCCAATGTCAAGGACAGTGTTTTACACATAAAAATGTTTATCATCAATTTTGTTCTAGTATACCCAACCACATTACATATATATATATTATTACGATATTTAAACTTTATAATTGGATATAATAACTTCATTGTAGGGAAAACCAAGTGCTATAAATGTATCCATACAATGCTTAAACATTTACAAAATAGCAACAGTTCTAATAGAAACATTAATGTATTTTCTGTTGTCTTCTCAGATATAATTTAACCTTTTCTTATGTTCTATAACAGTCCCTTTTTGAACTTCATTGGTAATAAAACTACGCATATAATTTTTAATTTTCGCATTTCTGCCTCTAGGTTGGTTCACTAACTGCCCGTATCTTCTAACAATATTGGATCCTCCCTTTCCTGCCTTTCTAATTTCTTCTTACTCTCTTTATTCTGGTTGGCTTCTTCATACTGAGAGCTGGAAAAACAGGAAGTCAGTAATTTTTAAAAGTTAAATATTAAATACAAACCAGTATATTCAGTGAGTAACTCTAGTGCAATGGATTTTATGACAGCTATCTGAAATGAGGCTGGCAGAAGACTGACATTTAGACAAAACACTACTGTCCTTGCATTGGTTTGGCTTATTTCCTGCCTATTTTAGAAGCTTCCTATGGAATTAAACTTTAACAAAACTAGATTCCTAATATAGTTCTCAGTGGTTGCTTGAACATTGGGTATGGAGAGGGGTGTGTGTGTGTGTGTGTGTGTGTGTGTGTGTGTATATAAACATGTGTGTGTGTGTATGTGTGCATATATGAAATGTGTCTCATATGTGCAAATGATTTTTATACGGTCTAAAAGTTTATATTAGTGCATAAGAACAGCTGGGGATCATCTGAGCCCCTTTGAAAAGGGCATTATTGATAGTGAACAAAAAACAAAGAGCAGGCCTTTAAAACCCACTTACATGGTTTGTGTGCAGCTACTGGGTCTCTTAATGATTTTCCTTCTCTGGAGATGCTGTAGGATGCTGGTAGGAGGGACTTCAGGATATGGTGGTGCCCCTGTCATGGAAAGAATGAGAACTTTGGGATTCTTTAAAATATGAATTATAACTAATGCTACTCTCCATCCACTTGGGCTAATTGCATGCAAAAGGTATAGCTATAAGAAACATACTAGGTATAATACAATTGCTTACTGGTAATCAAGTAAGAATATAGCTTAGTGAATTTGGATGAAAGATATTTTGGGGGAAAAAACTGATGGAAAAGCTTGAGTCTTTAGGAAAGCATTAAAATAAGACAAAGTAAGAACTAAGACCTGCTCTCCCATAACATGGGATGGTGCTGCAGCTTCTCAGCCAAATGGTTTAATAAATCTGAAGAAAACATCTTTATACTTATGCAAGATCACATGATAATTATCCTTGGGATCTGAAAACATCCCTTGGAATTGGTAATATTTTGGAGAAAAGAAAGAAAAACAAAGAGTTAAGAGAAGGACAAGGAGAGAAAGAATAATCACTTTACAAGACTCAGGAATCAGGCTTAGATTTCATGTCAGCACAGTTCGACCTTCAGAGCTGTACTGAAACATTTTCTGAAAGCATACATCATCCACCACCTAAACGAACTTACTTGCATATTTGCATACAGATACATACTATTTTAAGGATTATTCTTACCTAGAGTCACCATTTCATACAGCAGAATCCCAAAAGACCAGCTGTAAAAGAACAAAGCAATCTACTTAATTTATATTTCTCCTTTTCTTTTTTTTTTGAGTTGGAGTCTCACTCTGTCACCCAGACTGGAGTGCAGTGGCTGCTCCCGGCCACTGCAGCCTCGACCTGCTGGGCTCTGGCAATCCTTCCGCCTCAGTTTTCCAAGTAGCTGGAACTACAGGCACATGCTATCATGCCTGACTAATTTTTGATTTATTGTAGAGATGAGGTCTTGCCAAGTTGCCCAGATGGGTCTCGAACCCGCGGGCTCAGGTAATCCACTCACCTCGGCCTCCCAAAGCGCTGGGATTACAGTCTGAGCCACCGAGCCTGGCCTATTTCTGCTTTTCTAAAGAGAGCTCACTTAAAGAAGCTTTTAGTAAGAGCTCCATAAAAAAGGCAATTAAGGAAAACAAGGATGAAAGTCTGGTAAAATAAGTAACAGTGCCATTAGAAAGCATTTCTGTTGAGTTTTCTTAGATTCTAATCTCTTTGAAATCTGGTTCTACTGATGTCCTAAATTTCCTCTGCTGCTCATAACATTCATGGCTAGTAGGATATTCTACATTACATCTGTGTGCTTCTCCAAGCAACTGAGTTATATGGCTACCAAAAGTCTATTGTGATTCTTTACAATCCTGTTTATCCCAGTTTTACATGTAAATGTAATTATGTGTAATTATGTAATCAATTAAATACTATATAAGCTGATTAAATACAAAATAAAGTGTTATGTCCCTGCAAACTAGGTTAAATGCTTTGAAAATGGTCTATAAAAATACACTGCTAAAAAGAGAGCACTGTGAAATTATGTGAGACAACTGTAGAAAACTGGGAAAAATAACAAAAGTCTACAGTCAAATTATTTCACAGTTATTTTCAAGTTTCTCACTCTACTTAGAATCATTCCAAACTAGAACTCAAAAATAAGTCATTACAGATGCTATTTATATAAGAAATACTATATACAACTTCATTTAGAAGGCCTATCTTCATAAAAAGAACCCTTGTCCCTCTTTCAAAAGATTTATAAATCAATATACATTTACGTGTTTTAAGTTAAAATAAATAATTGGAGATATTTCTTTTTATTTTTATTTCTTTTTATTTTAATACTTTCTGGTTTAACTGATGTTTTGATTAAGTAGACTCACCTCCTTCAGATAAAAGAGACTACTAGATTAAGTCCTCAAATAATATTGACATGAAAAAAGATTCTTTTTTTTTTTTTTTTTTGAGTTGGAATCTCACTCTGTCAGCCAGGCTGGAGTGTAATGGCATGCTCACGGCCACCCCAGCCTTGACCTGCTGGACTTAGGTGATCCTTCCACCTCAGCCTCTCAAGTAGCTGGAACTACAGGCACGCACCACCACACTCGGCTCATTTTTTGATTTATTGTAGAGATGAGATCTCACCAAGTTGCCCAGACTGGCCTCAAACCCATGGACTCAGGCAATCCTCTCAGCTCGGCCTCCCAAAGTGCTGGGATTATAAGCATGAGCCACCATGCCTGGCCTTTGTTTTTTTTTGTTGTTGTTTTGAATCAAGGTTTTCATTTCACTCTGCTACCCAGGGGTACCATCATGGTTCACTTCAGCCTCAGATTCCTGGGCTAAAGTAGTCTTCCCACCTCAGTCTCCTGAGTAGCTGGAACTACAGGCGTCTACCAGCATGCCCAGCTAATTTTTTAAATTTTTTGTGGAGACTAGGTCTCGCCTGTGTTGCCTAGGCAGGACTCAAGCAATCCTGTGACCTTGATCTCCCAAAGTATTGGGATTTTAGGTGTGAGGTACCACGCTTGACCAAGGCTGCTAATCTAATATAGAAGAAATGCTTTAAAAAGCACTAAAAAAGATTGCAGACACATGCCAAATATGACCACCATCATGCCTAAGGGTATGTCTGATTCCTGCCTAAGGGTATGTCTGATTTCTAAGTAGAGACACAATTTCATTTGCAGACACAATTGGTAACAAATAAATCGTATTCTGGGAGGACACATAGGTTATGAAGGGAAGAAATCCAAAGGCCAGGAACAAACCATACATGTCTCCTCTGATGCCAGCAGGTCTCAGGAGAAGCCGTTCTGGGGCAAGCCACTTTAGAGGTATGGTTTGAGTAGATGAGATGGCCCCATGGGAGTGAACTTCATAAGCCAGACCCAGTCCACAGAGCTTAGCAGTAAGATCACTTTGGATCAGAATATTCCTGGCCGCCACATCCCCATGTAACAGATGTTTATCCTGCAGAAATTCCTGTCGACATAAGATCAAAGATGATCAGCTGTCTGAGATCATGGGTTGAGTCACTGATAAGGAGAGGCAGTCCTTGTAATCCTCAAAAAGACAAGGACATTTTCTACCCTGAACAAGTCTCGTTAATAATGGCACCACCTCCAAAACATGCTAATGAATCACACATTTTTGCATTGTGTTTAAGATTACCAAACTGAGCAAATAATCCAAATGACATCAATACTGGATTAGCAATACTGATAATTGCCCATTCTGTGTCAAATTCTGACCTACTTGATTTCATTTTCCTCTCAGGACACAGCTAGACATTGGAAAAGTAAGTTCCAAGTTTGTAGTAGATATATAGCAAAATGTAATAAATACACAATAAAATTGAGTTGTGATGAATTTATATAAAGTTTTACATCATCTCATTTTGTCCCCAATATAATTGGATGCAGTGACTTAGGAAAGTATTTTTTAGATAAAACTAAATGATTACATAGCATCACATAGTTATTAAGTGGTAGAGACCAGAACCAGCTATTCTAATTCATAAGGACTACATAAACTCTCCTAATAATTCTTGAGCCAGGCTGCAAATCAGAACTGCCTGGGAGCTTTTGAAACACATAATATTTTCTAAACCCAAATTTACTAAACCAAAATCTAAGAAGAGAGACTTGGTAATCTATATTTTTAAGAAGTATCAAAGTGATTCTAGTGCAGCCAGTAAAGCATTGGAGAGCCACTGCACCTGACGACACTGAGTTGCTGACATCATTTCCTCCAACACCAAGCTATTCAAGGCACATGGAGAAACTGATTGATAAGGATGGTATAAAAGATTTTTAAATAGAGGTGTGATAACTTCCAGTCATTAATAAAAGAAAAGCAGCTTCTTTAGAACAAAGAAATTATACTGTAATGAGAAAAATTAAGGAATATACGGACTTTGAGGTTGTTAAAAGTACGAAAAAAGTAGTGTGATACTGCCTTGTAATGACAGGCAAGATAGGGCCCTGATGAATGCATTCATTTGATCAATTCATCCCTATAGGGCACCTTTGCAATTATGGTTCAGAATACAAGATAGGCAGTATCCTGACACTCTAACTTTATCAAGGGAACATACCAACTAGGCCCTCCAAACACCAAAGATAATATTCATTTATATGTTGTGTTCACTCCCTTGCCCCATGGGCGTCTCAACTGTAACTACTACTCTTCTGACCGTTTATCCATTTTTTTCCTGAACTTTTTCCTAATTCCACTTTAATACATGGTATATTTCACACCTCAAGGTAGAAAGATATATCAAATACTTAAAATAGCGTCACAGATCCCCAATTTTCCATAGAAAGTGCTAATTTTAAATACAATTATGTAAAGAATTTGATAGAAATAGTCATTTAAATTCCCTGAGTAATTCTAGTAAAGGTTTTTTTTTTTTCTTAAACTCTAAATTATTTATTTTACCTCTTTATTAAAGTTGGTTCAAAATAAAGGAATAACCCCACTGTTGTTCCTCCTCATTTCTCCTCTTCCACATGTTCCTTGTTTTTTCTTATAAGACATATACTCCCTATCACATTCAGTATCAAAGCAAATCTCCAGCCAAACGTGTTCTGAACTAATTTTGCTTGCTTTTCAGGTATAAAATTGTATACTTCCTTATGGTTCTGTAGCCTTTCACCCATTTAGTTTCTCTATATCTTCTCCCTACTTGCTTCCCTACTTTCCCCCTTATACATCTGTTATTAATGGCATATATGGGGAAGTAAGGGTATCAAGTAAATAGACATATAGGTCTTAGTCCTGGCTTTTGGCCATTAAGACTGAAAAAGCTTTAAAATCCTTCCTGTTCCTTTTATAAATCCCAAGTTGACTGCTTTCTTTCTGGAATTACCAACTCTGTAATATATTATTTAAATGATTTCATAAGGAAGAGACTAAAAACTATTAGTATTTAAGTTTCTGCCCCCTGACTTCTATATAATTTTCTTTAAAATATACACCCCAATTGAGAATATGAATATGGGAGATATGGCAGCAAATCTGAGGCTAACAAGAAAAAATTCCCATCGTCTATTGTCATTTTGCCTAGTCTTACCAGAGCCAAAAGGACCTGCTTTCCAATGTGATATACTTGTTTTTCTGTGATATCATAGAGAAGACCATCCATGGTCATCACATCCTAAAGAGACCAAGAAAAAAAAAAACATATCAAAACAGCATTAACATTTGGAAAAAAAAATAAAAGATGAGCACAGAGATACTTGGAAATGCAGATCCAAAGCTAACAAAAACGGACTAATTCAAAGACTAATATGGGAGATGTTCAGATATGCAGAGAAATATAATTATTCATTGAACTGGGTAAACAATAAAGAACGTAGATAAGTAAGAGACAAAAAAAACAGGTATATATAAGACTATCCACTAAAATAATGGAGCAGTTTTTCTGGGACTGTGTTTGTGTACACCCATGTACACTTGTGATTAATTTAGCACATTTACTCAATACCTCTTTATTGAATGCCTGCAATGTGCCAAATCCATGTTAGGAACTTGGAATACAAAGAGTGGGCAAAATAGCACAGTTACCACCTTCTAGAACTTGGTGGCAGACACATGAATCAGAGTCAAGTACACATAATTAAAGGGTTACATATAAGTGCCATGAGGAAATGTACAAAGTGCTAAGAGAGTATATAATGGTGGGAAGAAAAGGGCTGATTCAGTTGGCAAGACAGAAAATGCTTTTAATGAAAATCAGAAAGCTCCCTTCTCTTCCATGGACATAATACAAAGAAGAGACGGGAGAAGTGTGGCATAACAAAAGTATATGTCTAAAACAGAGAAGCATGGTATTTTTGAAAAATGGAAAAAAGCTAGTACTGTTAGAGTACAAAACAAGTTAAATGACAACCTCTTAAAAAGGTTTAAAATGCCTAAAGACTGGCACAATTGTTCTATTTACAACAATGGATGGAGGACATCAACAGGGTTTTAATATACATTCAGTTGTATAAAAAATTATACGACAATGTATATTAAAATAAATCATAAAAAATTAAAATATAAGTTTAAGGTACAAAAACTTACCAGATGAATTTCTCCCTGAGTCAGCCCTGTCATACTGTGATGATATTACTACAACATGCTTAATGACAACAGCAAAATTACAGTCATTAAGTATAACAGCTACCATTTTGAGTGCTTACTATGTACCAACCACTGCTGTGTTTTTACATACATAATTTATTTTATTTTTTATAATAATTTATTATTACTCCCAAGGTATGGATCCAGAAAATTCAGAAAGATGACCTGCCTAAAGTCACATAACTAGTAGTTGGTGAAGCCAACTGTGCTCTAAATTGCGCTGCCCAATCTGGAGGCCATTAGCCACATGTGGCTATTTACATTATTTAAAATTTAAAATTTAGTTTCTCTTTCACAGCAGCCACATTTAAAGTGTTCAAAAGCCACCTGTGATTAGTGGCTATCATACTGGACAGAGCAGATATAGAACATTTCTATCGTTACAAAAAGTTCTATTGGATGATGATGTCCAATTACTCTGTTATGCTATTGTAATGTCTCTGTATTTTGTTATTTTTCACACTGATTTACATGTGAGCAGTTAATCAACCAGGTCAAACCTTTCCCTCCTAATACCCCACTCTGCTGCTCACCCGGCGACAGGTCCAGAGAAAGGTGAGCAGGTCTCCGTGGGCCACATCCTCCAACACCATATAGAGGGGCAGCCTTTCTGTGCAGCAGCCTTCCAGCTGTACCAGGTTTTTGTGTTTCCCCAGGTACTGGTAGAACTGGATTCGCCCTAAGAAATCCTGAACCTCATGGAGCTGAGCTGGTTCTGTGGATGAAAGAAGGGCCAGTAGTGAGCAGTCACTCAGTGATGAGTAGGAGGCAGGGAGCAAGAAGCAATTTCAGATGATAATTTTTAAGGCCCCACATGGGAGTCAATGTAACAAAAATAAATAGAAAGGGGACCAGTTAGAAGACAATGGTGCTCAATGCCACTGGTCTTTTATCAACGGGAACATAGAATTACAGGTCATAGAATTGGATAGGCTTTCATCTACCTAAGTAGAATATTCTGTTCACATTAAAACATTATCGCTGTCTAGGCCTTTTGATTAAAATTCTTGCTTATCCTTGTTCTGTTGTACAAAGGCAACCCAAAAACCCCCAGAATTTATTTAAAAATTACGTATTCTTACATGTTCAAATTTCAGTCACCTTCAAAGTACTCTCTGTAGGCCAGGTGTGGTGGCTCACGCCTATAATCCCAACACTTTAGGAGACCGAGATGAGAGGACTGCCTGAGCCCATGGGTTCGAGACCAGCCGGGGCAATTTGGTGAGACCTCATCTCCATAATAAATCAAAGAAAATTAGCCGGGCATGGTGGCACATGCCTGTAGTTCCAGCTACTTTAA
Organism: Tarsius wallacei; assembly: GCA_963574415.1. Classification (NCBI taxonomy): domain Eukaryota; kingdom Metazoa; phylum Chordata; class Mammalia; order Primates; family Tarsiidae; genus Tarsius; species Tarsius wallacei. The sequence goes on from CAUYQG010117124.1 coordinate 15,557, forward strand.
AGGCTGATGCGGAAGAATCACTAGAGCCCAGCAGGTTGAGGCTGTGGTGGCTGTGAGCGTGCCACTGCCCTCCATCCTAGGCAATAGAGTAAGACTCCGACTAAAAACAAAAAACAACAAAAAAAGTACTCTCTGTTTGATGCAATACACCTACCGAGATGCTTTTTCCACTGCTCAAAATAGTTTTGAACTTGTCAGTTTTGATGCCTTTTAGTGCTTCTGCCATTTTTTTGTTTCACCTGTTTCACATGAGCAAAACATTTCCCTTTTTTCATCCAGGTAAACAAAACAAAGTTGTTTGGGGCAAGATTGGGTGAATAAGGAGAGTGGGGCAAGGGAGTCATCCTGGTTTTGGTCAAAAACCGCTGACTACTCAGTGCAGTGTGGGCAGGTGTGCTTGTAAATCACCATTACGAAATGGGCAGATGATGAAAGAATCTCAAAAAGAAAAAAATTCACTGAAGCTGAACACAGCCCCTGACAACAATGCTAGCTGGTATACTGCTGCCAGTGGGTTCCTAGAACATTTACCAGTGGGGGAAGCCTATACTACAAGGGGCTTGCCTTCCAAAAAATAATTCTTGTTTTCTTGGGGTCTCCTCTCATATGTATACACTATTTATGACCCATATCATGAGTATCATCAAAAAAAAAAAAATACAGTATCAGTAAAGGGAAACAAATCATAAAGAAAAAGGAAAAAACAACCTTAGGATCCTAGTCCAAGTATCATCCAATGTTTAAAAAAAATCAGTTCTGACAGGCAAGGATATGCTAGAGAAAGTGAGACCCAAGAAGAACATTTCTGTCTCAGGTTTCCACCCTCTATTCCTTTCTGTATACAATTGTGATCACAGCTATCAGCTGATTAACAACTCAATGTTTGCTAAGCCTGTTAATATTTTTCTGTTAGGGGTTCACAGTGGAAAAGTAAAAAGGGAAGGGAGGTCTAGTACTTTTTTTTTTACCTTTTAAAGCCTTGAGAACAACACTCTTGGACTTAGCAGAGTCCCCAGTGTTCATTTTGGCTCGGTAGATGGGCCCACAACTACCACTGTGGATCTGCTCCAGAACTTCAGAGAGTTGCTCCCGGGGTACCTGCAGCTTAGCCAGTGCAGGTGTGGTAGCTTGTAGAAAGCTTTCCACTGATGTCTCCTTCAGTGGCACAACCACATTTCCCCCGTGTCCTGCTGCTTCCCAGCTTGGGTCCCTAGATGGATTTGTAGGGGCAGTGCCTAGAACAAAGAAGTGATATCAACCAGCTTTTCCCTGCCCTGGAGACCCCAGAAAAGCAGAGCCTGGAACAAACTCACAAGGAAATTCCTTTAGCAATTTTCTCTCTGGCCAATGTGGCATTGTTTTCTGATGTTTCTCTGTAAACCAGTATCAACAGCACCTTGTAGAACCTTTGTAATAATCCCCATTACTTCTAGAACAACTCAAGATGAACCCCGAAGAAAGTGGTCATGATATTTCTGTCTTCCCCAGGGAAGATTTCCCATGAGTGTAGTATAGAAATAATGAAGGAAGTTCTTCAATAGGTTCCCAAACCACAGATATCTAAAGGTGATGTTAAGTGGGGACTATCATTCAAGTCAGTCATGTGGCTTTCAAAGTTGGAAGAAAGGTAAGGATAACTAGGCAACTTTAAGCCATGGTTATTCTTTCTTCCTCGAGTTGCCCCAAAAGTCAAATTATTCTCTATTTCCTTGAGGCCGGGGGGGGAGGGGGGAAGTTGCCTTCTGGTATTTTCTCTTTTTCTCAAGCCTCCCATATGACCCCGCGATCCCCCTACAAATCAACACAGAAGCCACACTCAGCTCAGGAATGGGATGACAACTTGCACAGACACTCCACGCGAGAGGAGCAAATGAAAGGCTCTCAATGTCTTCAGTCACCAGGGAAAAGAAAATTCAAACCACTACTGACTGGAGCGGCCGGGATCCAGAATATGAGCACACATTACACAAGCACTTTAGAAAACTGCCGGGCAGATCTACCAACGCGAACCCTATGCCTACCCAGCAAGTCCTTTCCTAGGCATATGCCCGCAGAAGTGAGAGTGGAGGGTCACCAAAGGGCATGTGTAGGATGTTCACTGTAGGCCGGGCATAGTGGCTTACACCTGTAGTCCCAGCACTCTGGGAGGCTGAGGCAGGAGGATTGCTTGAGGTCAGGAGTTTGAGGCTGCAGCCTGGGCAACAAGTGAGACCCTATCTCTAAAAGTAAAAACACTACAAAATAAAAGGAAAATAAACCTAATTAAAAATGGACAGCCAGGCTCGGTGGCTCAGCCTGTAATCCCGCGCCTTGGGAGGCTAAGGTGAGTGGATTGTCTGAGCCCGCGGGTTCAAGACCCGCATGGGCAACTTGGCGAGACCTCATTTCTACAATAAATCAAAAAAATTAGCCGGGCGTGGTAGTGCACGCCTGTAGTTCCAGCTACTTGGAAGGCTGAGGCGGAAGGATCACCGGAGCCCAGCAGGTGGAGGCT
>CAUYQG010117128.1:0-22334 GCA_963574415.1 Tarsius wallacei
AGATTAAAAGATACCTGGAAACAAATGAAAATGAAGAAACATCTTACCCATATCTCTGGGATGCCATGAAAGCTGTAACATGAGGGGAATTCATATCTCTACAAACGCACATGAAGAAAATGCAAGGATCACAAAAAAGAGCCTAACAAGTCACCTGAGGAAGTTGGAAAAGCAAGACCACCAGAACCCTAACTTCAGCAGAAGAATTCAGATCACCAAAATAAAAGCCAAAATCTGGGACATAGAAGACAAGAAGATAATACAAAAAATCAATGAAACAAAAAGGTGGTTCTCCGAAAGGATAAACAAGATCGATGGTCCCCTAGCTAGACTGGCCAAGAAAAACAGAGAAAAAGCACAAATAAACACAATCAGAAACACAAAAGATGAAGTCACATCTGACCCTGAAAAAATACAAAAGATCATTAGAGACTACGATGTACACGTGTATGGAAGCAAACTTGAAAACCTTAAGGAAATGAAAGAATTTCTGATATTACACAACCTGCCTAGGTTGAAACAAGAAGAAATCAAAACCCTAAATAGATCAATAACAATTAAGGAAATTGACTATGTCATGTGAAAACTACCAACAAAAAAAAAAGCCCAGGCCAGATGGCTTTCCAGCAGAATTCTATAAGACATTTAAGGAAGAACTGATACCAATCCTACTGAAAGTATTCCAGGTGATTGAGAAAGATGGAAATCTCCCCAAATCACTTTATGAAGCTAACATCACATTGATATCCAAGCCAGGTAAAGACCCAACAAAGGAAGAGAACTACAGGCTAATATCTTTGATGAACATAGATGCTAAAATTCTCAACAAGATCCTAACAAACCAGATGCAACAACACATCTCAAAAATCATCCATCATGACCAAGTAGGCTTCATCTCTGGGATGCAAGGCTGGCTCAACATTCGCAAGACCATAAATATAATTAAATACATCAACAGATGTCAAAACAAAAACCACATGATTATATCATTAGATGCAGAAAAAACTTTTGATAAAATTCAGCACCCCTTCTTGATAAAACCCCCAAAAATCTAGGCATATGTGGAACATACCTCAAAATAGTAAAAGCCATCTACGAGAAACCCACAGCCAGCATACTCCTAAACAGACAAAAATTAGAACAATTTCCCCTGAAACTGGAATAACTGGGTTTTTTTTGCTGAGGATTGTTCTGGCTATTATTGGTCATTTGTGTTCCCATATGAATTCCTGTATTGTTTTTTTCTAGATCTGAAACAATCAGAAACACAAAAGATGAAGTCACATCCTTGTCTTATCCCTGAAAACCGGAACAAGACAAGGATGCCCACTCTCACCCCTCCTGTTCAATATAGTATTGGAAGACCTGGCTAGAGCAATCAGAAAAGAAAAGGCAATCAGGGGTATCCAAATAGGAAAAGAAGAAGTCAAGTTATCTCTCTTTACAGTCGACATGATTGTATACCTTGAAAACCCAAGAGAATCTATGAGAAACCTCTTTGCACTGATATAGGACTTTGGCAAAGTCTCAGGGTATAAAATAAGTGTGCAAAAGACAATCGCATTTGTATATACCGATAATAAACAAACAGAAACCCAAATAAAAAGCACAATCCCATTCACAATAGCCACACACACACAAAAAATGAAATACCCTGGCATCTTCCTAACCAGAGATGTGAAAGACCTTTACAATGAAACTGCAAAACACTGCTCAAAGAAATCAAAGATGACACAAACAAGTGGAAAAATATCCTATGCTCATGGATTGGAAAAATCAAAATTGTGAAGATGTCCATCTTACCTAAGGCAATCTACATATTTAACGCAATACCCATCAAATTACCAGCAACATTCTTCTCAGATCTAGAAAAAACAATACAGGAATGCATATGGAAACACAAATGACCAATAATAGTCAGAACAATCCTCAGCAAAAAAAAAAACCAAATCAGGAGGTATCACACTACCAGACTTTAAACTTTACTATAAAGCTACAATGATCAAAACAGCCTGGTATTGGTACAAGAACAGGCATATAGACCAATGGAATAGAATTGAGATTCCAAAGCAAAACCTCAATTTCTCAACCAACTCATCTTCGACAAAGCCTCCACCACCCACCAGTGGGGAAAGGAAAACCCATTCAGTAAATGGTGCTGGGAAAACTGGCTGACCACATGCAGAAGATTGAAACAGAACCCCTATCTATCCCCATACACAAAAATTAACTCTAAATGGATCAGAGACCTAAATGTAAAACCTCAAACCATAAGAACTTTAGAAAATGCAGGACACACCATTATGGAGTTGGAAGTGGCATCCAATTCCTGAACAAAACCCAAAGTGCCTAGGCCATAAGAGGTAAGATAGACAAGTGGGACCTCATTAAACTGACAAGCTTCTGCAAAGCCAAAGAAACCTTCAAGAAAGCAGGGAGACAGCCCACAGACTAGGAAAAAGTATTTGCCAACTCCATGTCTGACAAAGGCCTAACATCAAGAATCTACAAGGAACTCAAATGTGCTGAAAAGAAAAAAACAAACAATCCATTACAAAGTGGACAAAATATATGAACAGACACTTCTCAAAAGAAGAAATACGAGCGACCAACAGATACATGAAGAAATGTTCAACCTCACCAGTCATCAGGGAGATGCAAATTAAAACTACATTGAGATACCACCTAACTCCAGTCAGAATGGCCATTATCAATAAATCAAAAAATAACAGATGCTGGAGAGGATGTGGTGAAAAGGGAACACTGCTACACTGTTGCTGGGAGTGTGAACTAGTACAGACTCTGTGGAATTCAGTGTGGTGATTCCTAAAAGCTCTAAAAATCGACCTTCCATATGACCCCACAACCCCCCTGCTGGGAATATACCCTGAAGAACTCAAGTCACTCTTTAAAGAAGATACCTGCACACGTATGTTTATCGCAGCATTGTTCACAATAGCAAGATCATGGAACCAACCATGCTGTCCATCAAAAGAGGACTCGATTAAAAAATTTGGTAAATATACACGATGGAATATTATGCAGCCATAAAAAACAAAATCACGAATTTCTCAGCAACCTGGATGGAATTAGAGTTTATAATACTGAGTGATCTCTCACAGAAACAAAGATCTGATTATCACATGTTCTCACTCATAAGTGGACCTTGAACAACTACCGTAATAATATAAGAAAAGGATTGACAGTGGCGGGAAACTATGGGGGTGGTGACAGGGAGGGAAAGGAAGGTGGGATTAATGGCAGTCAATATCTGTCTGGGGAAAGGGGGGCACACCTCATCAACAAGGGTACCTGCACAATGAAAATTTGTATACCTAGCCCTTAATTGTATCCCACAATTTTAAAATAAAAAATATATATATTAAAAAAACAATGCTCAGGTCACTAATCATCAGGGAAATGCAGATCAAAACCACAGTCAGATACCACCTCACACATAATAGCATAGCTGATATAAAAAAGATGAAAGATATTAAGTGTTGGTGAGGATATGGAGAAAAGGTAACCCTGGTTACACTGTTAGTGGAAATGTAAATTAGTACAGCCATTGTGGAAAATGGTATGGAGGATCCTCAAAAATTAAAACATAACTTCCATATGATCTGGCAAGCCTACTTCTGGATATGCATCTAAAGGAAATGAAATCAGTATGTAAAAGAGATGTCTGCACTCCCATGTTTATTACAGCATTATTCACAATTACCAAGACACAGAATCAAACTAAGTGTTCATCAATGAATAAATGAATGAAGAAAATGTGTTATGTATCTATAGTGTCATATTATTTAGCCTTCAAAATGAAGAAAATCTTGTCGTTTACAAGATTGTAAGATCTTGTCATTCACAACATGGATGAACCTGAAGGACATTTTGCTATGTGAAATCACCCAGGCACAGAAAGGCAAATATTGCTCATTTTTACTTACAAGCAGGATCTAAGAAAGGCAAACTAATAGAAGCAGAGATTAGTAGGGTGGTTTCTAGTGGACTGAGGAAAATTGGGCAATGTTGGTCAAATTGTACAAAGTTTAAGTCATGCTGAATGAATAAGTTCTGGAGTTGCAATGTACAATATGATGACTATAGTTAAAATACTGTATTGTATACCTCAAATTTGCTACCATCTCTGAGAGTAAATCTTAATGTTCTCACCACCAAAAATTATGTGAGGTGATTGATATGTTAGAGTTTGATCATTATCATTTCACAATGTATATGCATATCAAAATATCATATTGTGCACCTTAAACACATACAGTTTTTGCTTGTCATCCCACTCCTGACATGCATTCTTCACCATGGTCACCTCCCTGTGCACTCTGTCAGGTGTGTGCCTTTTCTCCCATGGCTTCTGGGCCTGACAACACTTTTCTCCCCTTTCTAACCATGCATTTTTCTTCATTCTTCAAATCCTTGTTCAAACATTGCTACAAAGGCAAGTTTTTCTCCAGTTACTTCCCACAGAGTAAAATTCCTGCTCTTCTGGGTTTGAATATCCCTTTTTAAGCCTTTGCTACTGTATGAATCGTGATCAAACTTGTATCATAGTTAGCAATGTATACTTCTTCCTCCCACCTACATGGCCTAATGCAGTGCCTGACACCAAAAAAGTGTTTGGTATATGATCATTCCTTTCTCCCCTTTTTTCATTTCCTTGAGGGGAGGCAGCACAACTTCATAGCCACACCACATGTTAGCAGGTTAACCTCTCTAAGTCTCAATTTTTCACCAGTAAAATGGAAACAACTAGCACTTGCCTCATAAGGCCCTTATGAAAAGAGATAAGACAACATACCTAAAGTGCTTTGCTTACTGCCTGGTTCCCAGTGAGTGTGCAGTTCAGTGATTATTCTTTGTGGTATTTCTCACCTACCACTTCCGCTTTAATCTTATAGGGAATGGCACACAGTATGTGCTCAACTAATATGTGTTAAATAACTCTCTGAAAGTTTTGTGCTCTCTAAAGTAGGATGATCTTTTTCACACTCTCTAAAGTATATATCCTCACTATTTCTATTTTTTGGATTTTGGAAAAAACATAGCATCATCAACAATTTTGCTAGCAAACTTGAACAATTGCATTTTTTCAATCCCATTTTTTCATTAGTATATTCAGGATAATGATAATGTAACTTCCTTACAAAGTTATTGGAGGATAAGAAATGTAAAGCACTTTCTAAATAACTGTCAGTATTCTACAGGTGTTCATTTAACTGAATTTGATCTTAGTCCTATTTTTTGGAGTGGCTAGTGCTGCCAGCCTCAGTGGTCTGCCCCCATGCTATAAGACAACAGCATCAGACTTTATGTACAGGAAGACCTGAAAAGTCAAAGAGGAGGTAGACTTCCAGTGGAAGGGGAGGTGGCGGAACTCTATAAATGACCACCCTTCCCCAGCCTTAACATCTCTCCACCTCCTGGGTCCTTCATAGTGCCCAGGGCCAGCCTGGAAAGAAGGCTCCAGACAGAAAAGTGCTGGTCTGAAAAGGAAGAACAAGACACTGTGGACAATGTTCTCCCTTGTTCCATGGTCTGGCTCACTTTGATCTATCAAGTAATGCCAGGGACTTTATCTCTGATCTGGTTAAGTACCTGGAATACTTCCCTTCTCTCTCTAGAGACTGCCAAGCTGTGGGAACTCAGAGAGAGGCAAGAGACCCTCTGACTTTCTTCATCATTTTTGAGCAACAGGCACTTCTGTGTGTTCATTAAATCACAAAAAAAAACCTTAGCTCAAAAATAGATCTCATCTCATGTGATAATAAAGCCAACACATATTGGCTTTGGTACTTATGTTTTTGGTACTGCCTCTAGCTGGGCCTTCTGCTAGGGGGAACCTAAGGTCCTTTACCACCATATGCTTCCACCTATCCTCCCCATGATGCTGATGGGGAAGTTTCTGACCCTTTCAGGAAGACTGGGAAGGCGATAGGTGGGGAGGAAGGGAAAGAGGGTAAGGGAAGAAATGACAGATGGAGAGAAGGGGAAAGATCTTGCATCATTGGCATTATTAGATTCTGCCCTCCAGGTCTCCATGTCTGGTGTATGTTTAAAACGAATTTTTTACTCATGTGATTCTTTTGTCTGATACTTCAGAGGCCTCAAAACAAAGGTGGCCTCTCCCAGTACTTTCCTTGGCCTGGAAGAATGAAGCCTATTCCAGCAGACACTTTCTCAGCATCCATGTCTCACACTGGGGTCCTATCACACCTCTATGACAGGACATTATGGAGGACCCAGGAGGTAGAGGATGTAGCATGACCCTACATCAACTCTTTCTCAGGTGGCTCACCTCTGACCCTCAGGAAACCTGTGTACCCTCAGGAAACCTCAACAAACTCTGGGAATGTAGGCCAGGCCCAACGCAAGGTAACTCTCTTTCACCACTTGCCAGCCAGCATCTCATTCTCTAAATTTCTAGCAGGAATCAGGTAGACTGGGCCCTCAAATGCTGTCCACATGATCTCGTCAAGCCCCTCTTCCTAGGCTTGCCGAACACAGCCTCTCACAACAATGCTAGCTGGTACACTGATGACAATGGGTTCCTAGAACACTTACCCTGTACTTCAAGGGGCCTGCCCTCCAAAAAAATTCCATTTTTGGGGTGCCCCCCTCATATGTATATAAATCATAACAAAATCTTAAAGATTGCAGTACCTTATTTGAAGCATTAAGCCTACAATCAGTCAGCATATCCCCAGATATGTAATTCCCAAATCTCTCTTATGTCTTGCCTCTATTCTCCATTTCCCTGATGCTACTCTACTTTAGATCCTCAGCATCTTCAGCCTAGGCTATTATAACACAGCAACCCCAAATCTGAGAGAGGTTGTGTGCAAGGTTCTTTATCTATTCCAAAGAAGTCACCTGGAGGTCCAGTAGGGAGAGACATTGATTTATTAGAACTTACAGGAGGAAGAAAGAATTCACATTGCAGGACAGTACAGCAGTTTTATAATCAAGCAAGTTAATTATTCAACTTGCTACAAAGTTGTTACAATCACAGCAAGGGTGCCTCCCACACTGTTCTCATTTCTGCTCAATTACCTGCACACCATGACTGGTTACTGAGAATATGCATATCTCCTATAGAGTCCAGCCTTGGCCAGAAATTACTCCCTGAGGGAGAGGCAGAAAGAATCCAGATGGGGGGGCGGGGAGTCAATGTCCGGACAATTACCGCACAGCTATTGAAATAATGACCTGGCTTTTTTATCGCCTGATTCTAGTCACCCTCTGCTCTAGCCACCATGTAAAACTGATGTTGTCTGACCTTGTCACTTTCTTGTTCAACATTTTTGAATGGATCACCATAATCTAGAGGCTGGAACCCAAACTCGCGAGTGTGACACTTTAATATCCTTCATAATCTGTGTCCTGCATGTTTAACGCATCTTCTGCTAGCCCATCACCCCATGGTCCAGTCACACTGAGTCAGCTGTCACTTTCCTCTTTGCCTGTTGTATGCTGCTTGCTCTTTATCTATCTGGCAAACACCTATTCTTCCTTCAAGACTCAGCTGTTTTCTCAATCTCCTTGAGGGCTATCTTCTTCTTCCAGGGGACCTAAATACTCCTTCCTGTGTGCCAACACGGCACTGAACCATACTTCCACACCTCTCTCCATTAGCCTGCATGGGTCTAGATGGAAAGCACTGTGTCTTCTCATTGTTGAGCCCTCCCAGGGCTGCTATTATGCTTGACATACGATAGGCACTCAGTAGAGTAAAAGGAATGACGGAAGAAGGGAAGAAGAGAAATGGAAGCAGGAAGGGCAGATATAGAAGTGAGAGGGAGCCAGAGACAAGATGCAGGGACTTCACAGCTCTGTTTACAAACTCATCATCTACAAGAGTTAATGAGATAAGAGATAGCTAAAAAAAAATCTAGGTAGACAGACAGGCAGGTCCTCTGTTAACAATGTAATGAACTCCCCCTGGCAGGCCTCTCAGGCTCAGCACTGGTAAAAAAAGCTCCCTGCAAGCCTCTCAAGCTAGAACTTAGATACTCACTGCTGGGATCGGAAAGCAACCAATTGGTTCACCATTAGCCCTAACTCCTGCCAATTGGTCCTTAATACTGACAATCAGAACAGCTACAGCTACAGCTCACAGCTAGTGTTAGCACCAGGTTTTCAGCCCCAGATGGGTCCTCTCCCACTGCGAGAGCTTCTCTGTCCTCTCAATAAATACTGCTTTCTCACTTTCTGGCTGTCCGTGTCCCTATTTCTTCCTGGGCATAAGACAAGAACCTCGACCCTGAAGAGCTGCAACCCGAAGAGCTGCAGAAGATCGTCGGAACCAGCTGAACCAGGAGAGCTGCCAGAAGAAGGCGAAACTCCAAGGCTGAGACACCTCAGGGGCTAGGCTTGCCAGCCCACCAAACCAGCAGCACTCTCAGGGCTTGGCTTGCCAGCCCATTAGAGCTGACACTTCCGGGGCTAGGCTTACCAGCCCCTTGACGACCCTCTCTGGGGCTTGGCTGGCCAACCCATTGAACTGACACTATCGAAGCCCAGGCTGACCTGAAAAATCCACATCATTAGTTCAGCTCCTCAAATCAGGCCCTCTTAAGTTTCCAAAAAATTGAGCTGTTTTTCACAGTTGGTACAACAAACCATTCATTATAGTCTAGGTGCATAGCCTTTATATAGTCTATATTTCTAAACCAAAAATAAGTAAAAGAATCATTGTTCCCTTTATCTCCCAGGGGTTTCACCTTACAGCTCCAGTGACGATATCAGTCTTGGTTTTATTTTTTGGAACCAGAACCAAGGACCTCATTCTTGCCCTTCCCACCCCTTTCTTTCTTTCCTTGACCCATTCCCTCCCCTGTTTTTCCCTTATCCCTACCACACTCAGGCCTTCTGTCCCAGGTTTTGCCAGGGCTCTATACCATGAAAAATCCAAAGAAAAGGGAATTTTTACTTTAAGAATAATAACTCCTCCCCTTTCCCAACTTTTACATCAAAAGACATTTTAAAAAACCATTCTCTTTTGCATTTAGAGAACTACTGATTCTCTGGGGAGAGAAAGGTGACCGATTAAGAGGTATGAGATGTGATCTGGTACAGAGAATTTCATGCAGACTTGCTTTCTAGTTCTGACTCCATTGTTAGTGCTGAGACCTTAAAGAAGTAATTTTTAATCTTGGCATGCCAAAGATTCATTTGCAATTGAGAGCATTGGATTGATGATCTTCAAGCCTGTCTTGCTCTAACATTCATTATCTCTGCTATTGTTGATATATTGAATAATCAGAAGAAGCAGCCAGATTTAGTAACTTATAACAGAAATAGTAAAAATAATGAGCATAAATGAGTAATGTGCATCTATGATGTCTTATGTTAAAGTGATGATCCTGATACAAAAACCTCCGCTGATAATTCCTGTTTGAAAACTGTATTAAAGACACACTCTTCTGAAGTTTTTTCCAGACTCTCTTACAGGCAAGCATGGGCAAGAGAGTGGCCATCATTGGAGCTGGTGTCAGTGGCTTGGCCACCATACGGTGCTGTGTGGAGGAGAGGCTGGAGCCTACTTGCTTTGAAAGAAGCAATGACATTGGAGGCCTGTGGAAATTCTCGGTGAGTGGCATATCACTGGGGTGCCAGAGTACGGGAGACGAGTTCCAGTCCAAATCACATCTGATCAGGTCTAATATAGATTTAAGAGGTCACAAAAGTTCCAGATCTGGAAAGTAAAATCCTAGCTCTCCATCACACTAATGTCCTATCACTCAAAACTACTTCACGCCAACAGGGCTCATTCTGAAAAGAACATCTTCAGCTCATTAAGCATTGTCATGGGTGTGGTGGAGTCCAGACCTCCAGACTATGAAGGGTACTAATGTCAATAATTAGCCAAAAACAGACAACATCCTTCCCATGTAACTGAAAGGATTCTGTTCTCTGCTGCTCTTAAATCCCTAGAACATGACTGAAAAAAAAAGACAAACTTGGACTGAGGTCCTGAGGTTAGAAGTCCTGAGATCTAGTCTCAACTCTTAGGTTTTCTAGGCAGATAGATATTAGACAAGTCATTTTTTTAGACCTTAAATGCTCATTTGTCAAATGTAGAAGTTGGAAATTAGGTTACCTCTAATGTGCCTTCCAATACTAACAGGATATGACCCTATAATTGCTTATGTCTATTAGGCATAAATTACCATAGATGATAGCTGCATGTGTTGTATGTGTGATTGTTGAATAGCCTATCAGCTCCAAATCCAGAGAGAAAAATGATGGCCTTTGCCATTCAGGCTCATTGTTGTATAAATGATGTTATCAGGAAATACTAATTATAAACACATTTTTTAAAATCTCAAAAACAGGTTTAGAGAAACTTCTAGTCATTCTATCCTGAACTTACAGCCATTGTGATTAGTTGTAGATGATATATTTTAGCTTGAAGACATTGTTTCCACATCATTCTTCTTGTAACCATATCTGTCTTGGCTTCAGTTATTGCTCAACATGCAACACTGATAGATTCCTCACTTACATTCATCTAAACGCTTTTTGTTTAATTTTTGCTTCTGTAACCCCAAAAATATTATTGTATGAGATATAACATCATTAATTTTTATTTTTCATTAAGAGTAATTAAGAGTTTGGTTTCTTCAAGAATTTAATTTTCTTTATTTATATTTGTTCAGGGAAATGTGATCAGCTTATCATGAAATGATTCACCACCATCTCATTAGTAATTTTTTTTCAGAGACGGGTTCTCGCTTTATCATTCAGGCTGGAGTGCAGTGATGCAATCATAGCTCACTGTAACCTTGAACTCCTGGGCTCCAGCGATCCTCCTGCCTCAGTTTCTTGAGTAGCTGGGATTACTGGGTCATTAGTAATAATTAACTGCTGCTTGTGCACCTATTCTTTCAGAGTTTTGTGCTCAGTACTGGGATGGGAACTATGACATAATCATTTTACATAAATGGTTTATACTCCATTTGGTGAAGCAAGTCATCAATACAGAATCCTTTGATAGCAAATAGGCAAAAAAGTCGTTTGAGAGCAGAAGCTGTCCTGAAGTCATAAGGTTGAAAAATATGAGTTGAATTGACATGAGACTAAGCCTCACTTTGTGTTGCACTGCAGAAATTGTATTGCATTTGATGGTTGCTGCACCAGATCTCACTAGAAATGTTAAGGAACAAAATCCAAAAAATTTACACAGTCCAAAATATATCTGGCTTTCAGAGTTTTAATAAAAGATTATAGAACTTTACAACAAGGTAGCTCTTGGTGACCATCAACTCAATTGACAAGTGCCTTGAGCTTTTAGAAAAGGATGAACTACTGAAATGTTAATAGGCCAAGGGAAACTTCTACAGCAATGATACTAGTTGAACCTTGAAGGATATCCTCAGACAAGCAGAATAGAGAATCACTATATGACACAACTCTGGAGAGGGCCATTCCCATTGCAGCCTGTGAACGGCACTCCACAGACCTATGCAGTCACTGGCAGTGTGGCAGAACTAGGTAGGCAAGACCAGCAACCCATGAAACCACAGAAAAAGCAATGAACATGGTGTGTGCAGGGCGGAACCCATGACTTAACCAGCATAGCCTGATCAGAAAGTTTATTTAAGGAAGCAATAAGTGGCAAATCAATGAGATACAAAGTGGGTCTCTGGGTTACCCACAAGAGGGAATGTCTCTCTTCCATAAGGTTGTGAGTATAAGCAAAATTCTACTCAAAGGATTGGTGGGGACTCAAAACCTTAGTCCTCTCCACCTGCCCCAACTCTTTCTTCTTTTCCAAGAAAAGTTGCTTGGCACAATGTACAATTAGAGAGGGATTTTTGAAAAATGTGTTACATAAGCTTTAATCTTCCAAGCCTCCGCTAGGCAGAAGTTGTTCCAGAAGACAGAAACCTGATAATTCTGAACTTTTCACCATTTGCTTCTTCGAGAAATGAAAACCAAATGGGGTTTAAATGCTAGAAGTCTGAATGTGAATATGCTTTAAGTTTCATCCACTCTTACATAGGGCCTCAAGTCCTCAAAAGATTTTATTGCTGCTGTAATAAGAAATTGTTCAACAGGCAATACATGATTATCATTTTGATTGCAAAAGGAGAAAGCAAGGGAACCAGGACTATCCAAACCTTCTTCCTACTCCTTCATTCATTTATTGATTCGACAAACACATACTGAGCACATTATGTGAGGGGTATGATGTTAGGCACACCTGCAGAAGAGAGGCCAAACAGCATCCTAAAAGCAGAGAAAAGTATTAGAATAACTATAATATAAGTGAATAAGTGATTGGGGCAGTAAAGACAAAAGGAGATTGGTGGAGGTCAAAATGATTTGGCAGTTGGTAAGAGGGAAGGTAAGAAAAGTCATGACAAAGGAGGCAACTTTCGAGCAGGATCTTGAGGGTATATTTAGACAAGCAGAAATGGGACTGGTAAACAGATGGACTAGGAAGAAGACCAAGGCAGATTGCTGAGACACACACACAACATTCTGGAATTCGCCTCAGACTTTGCCCTCAAGTCACTAATATTCTAGTGGAGAAGAGGAGAGATGAGCACAACTACAACCCAAGACAGATGGTAGTAACATGGCCACTGCTGCTTGGATCTCTGGTTCTAGGGCAAGCTCTCAGTCCAAGGCAGAGTCTAAGATGAGTTTCCTTCTTACAATGAAATAATGAAAATGCATGCTCTCTGGAGCAATTGTGTGTTGTTATAGAATACATTTGCTTTTTGTTGTTGTTGTTGTTTGGAGAACAGTTTTTAGGGATAATTCCAAGGAACTGTAGTGTACATTCACTTCTCCCCTCAAGTTATAATTAGCTGGGACCAAGGGGCAAAAAGTAAAGACTGATTTAAGATGGAAATATTCCAAGGCCTCGACATCTCTGGTTTCCCACAGCTCAGCCCTGCTCCTTTCAATGTGCAGCTGAGAAACCTCCTCGCCACCTCCCCTCCTTCTCACAACTGTCAACAGAAGGCACTGGCTGTGGGTGAAAGAGAAAGACTCACCCTGCCAGCCTGACAGGCAGAAGCCTTCATCCTTTTTCTGACCTCCACAAAAAATTTCTAATTGAGGTTAAAAAAAAAAGTTAAAATCTCTGAGCTTAGATACTTGTGAGAAATGCAGCAGTCAAGAGTAAAGATATATGTTCAGAAAAAACACTGAGGCCTCAAGCAGCCCCTGCTTTCCCATCAGGACACAATCCTTTCCAACACTTCTTGTCTCTGTCTTCCAGAGGTCAGCTGGGGTGGGAGAAAGATAGACATCTTGAACCCAGCAGAAGCATGACACTCTATCCCTTTCCTCCATTGCACCAGAGTCCCTTCAGGACCTGGGGAAGCAGAGGTTGCCAGCTCTTAAATGTATTTTCAAGGCAGCACATTGTGTGTCCTTTTATCCTGACATTGCAACAGAGAGGAAATGTTTATTTTCCATTTAGTCTTTGACTACTTTTCAAAAATAAGCCACTTTTCAATTACACAGTGGCTTTAAAATGAAGTGCCAAGATTTAACTCATGTTCTGAGGCCTCTGGTTTCCTGTTTCTTTGGTGAGGAATGAATACCCCTAATGGGTGCGTTCAAGAACTCTTTACGCACAGAATTCTTTGACAACAGAGCAGTGAATCTCAAAGCGTGGCTCCTGCACCAGCAATATCAGCATCAACTGGTACTTATGAGAAATGCAAATTCTTGGGCCCCACTGCAGACAACTGAATGGGAAATTCTAGGGCCCAGAAGTCTATGGCCTAAGGAGCCCTCCAGGTGATCCTGACTGTGCCTAAATTGGGGAACTGCTGCAATGCAGGCTCTGCTACTGAGGGAGTGTTTGCTGAACTCCATATAGCAATCAGATAGGTGAGCAGTCTCAGCTTCTTTTAGGATGTTGTGGGGGTTTTTTAAAACATGATTATGAGATCAGAACCAGATGGGGGTGCTGTAAATAGAAATAAACCTCTCAATGACAATAAAGACAGGGCTGATCCTAGGGGCAGCTGCAGGAAAAGGCTGCACATGCAGAGAGTTCCAGTTCTGAGCCAGGTGCCATGCAAAGGGCTTTCTACTCCATATCTTGCAGAGAGCTTTTTTGTTCATTCTTCGTAATATTAAAAAGGTTTCATCAACCAAGAATCGAATATTCACTGCCACTGCAGGGAATGCCATTCTTGGCTTCCTTTGTAAGCTTTCTTATTCTCCCTAGGACCGCACAGAAGAAGGCAGAGCCAGCATTTATGCATCTGTATTCACTAACTCTTCCAAAGAAATGATGTGCTTTCCAGACTTCCTTTCCCTGATGATTACCCAAACTACATGCACCATAGCAAGCTCCAGGAATACATAAAGACCTTTGCTAAAAAGAAGAATCTCTTGAGATACATACAGTTTGAGGTAGGGGCCTTGTAACTGGTAATATTGAAATGACTGTGTATGGATTAGAGAAGGGTAAGGATACAACCCTTGGTTGTAGAAATCAGAGCCAAATGTTTGGACACCTTTGTAGTCAAATGCTGGTTCAGATTATAAAGTCTTCATGCATTGATCTTTCCCCCCCTAAAATCATTCTTCACTAGTATCTGAGCATTTTAAAAATACCTTGGAAAATGCTGGAGACTGCTAAACCATCACAGTCCATTTTCCACCCTCATGCTCTGGCGTTTTGAAAATAACCCCAAATTCTGTAGTCTATATCTGTGGGTTTAATGCCAACAAGTCGTGGTTCCAAAAAAACATGACGTTTGTTAGGAATCCTGCAATTACTTTGTTAAGTGCATAGTACATATATACAGTGGGGAAAACAATCAGCAAAATTACGAATTGGGGCTGTATTTATTTTAATCACTTTACCTGGAGTACCTCCAAATGTTTAGTTAAAATACGATTTTCCAATTGTCATTTCATTCCATTCATGTATTCATTCTGTTCACTTATGACATTCCGGATGGTATAAATGACTTTAATTTATAGTAGTAATATCAACAAGTATTGAGGAAGTTCTTATTATGTGCTTGCATTGTGCTATGCACTGTATGTAAAAAAAAAAAAAAGTCTAAGACTCAGCCCTCAAGAAAGCTTATAATCTAATTGGGGATCAAAACAAGTATAGAGAGCAAGTCATAATATAAGGTTCAAGTAAAAATTTAAATCAAATGGGAAAATTGTTTAACACTATCTATGGTTTATAAATAAAGGAATGCTATGGAAAGCAAGAGGCAGCACTTTTGGGGAAGGTACTTTTCTGGAGAAGGTAAAATTTGAATTGAATTTGGTAAGTATTTTAGATAAGTGGGTAGCACAAGTAAAATTAGAGAGGTGGGAAAATATCCTACCCTTTTGGAGAACAGTGAGCAAACCAGGTTGGTTAAGAGGGAGATCTAGCTGCTAGGATTGGATATGCCTATATACACCAGTAAACCAGGTGTGCTATGGTTTAAAAAGGAGAGAATTATTTTACAGTCATGTAAAAGAAGTTCAGAGTGGAGATATCCAGGGCTGATGTGACGGTACCATAGTCATCAAAGATTCAGCTTTACCCTTCTTAGCATGAGGCCTCCATTGTCAAGTTTGTATCATGGTCCAAAACAGTTGCCAAAGCTGGAGGCATCATATCTACCTTCTAGGCAAGAAAAAAGAGGACGTGATGAAGGACAAAAGATGTTCTCCCGTATAAGTCAGCTCCTCTTTCACAAACTCTCCTGGAAAGCCTTATCCAACATTGCTTCTTGTATCTCATAGGCCATCCTAGTTGTGCAGGAGTCTGGGAAATGTGTTTCTTTGCTGGGTACATTGTCACTCCAAACAAAATCAAGGTACTGTTAGTAAGGAAGAGGGAAGAATAGATATTGAGGAAGCAATTAACAGTCTCTGTCCCAGAAGAGTTTATGGGAATATCAGAAAATAAGACCAAAATAGTACATTGGAACAAAGTTGTGTGGACTTTTAATTATAGCATTAGAAATGACAAATAAATCCTATAGACTGTGAAGTAACAGAATTAACCTTGAGCAGGAGACATGAAATCAATGTTCTCTAGAAAGATTAATCTGACAATTAGTGTGAAGGATGACCTGTAGGAAATCAGAGGCTTAAGGCAAGCTGTTCATAGGTTCTTGCAGTAAGTAGTCTGTGAAAGGGAGTGCTAAGGACTTGAACAAAGGGGTGTTAGCAGTCATGGAAAGGAAGAGAGAGTGAGGGTCTGAGAGAAATGATTGCTTAAACACAAGATAAGAAAGGAGAAATAACAAGGAAAATGAGCTGTGAGTTTGAGGTTTGGGTGGCTGGGAGGTTCATGTCATCTTTCAAAGAAATATGAAAATCAAAAAAATACAAAAATACAAAATAAAGAAATTTGAAAATCAGAACCCAGTTTTGAAGGAACTATAAGTAGGCCATTCATAAATATATTAGATTTGAGGAAGTACGAGGTGGCCTTCCAGTTGGAAAGGTCAATCTAGGCTGGATAGCAGAAGAAAGACCAAGGCTGAATATACTGTATGTTCATGCCATGGAGTTGCTAATATTTTCAAGGGAGAATGTTCATACAGAGCAAAAGAGAGACCAAGGGTTGAGCCTTGAGACAACCCTGGATTTATGAGTAGTTGGAAGATGTTGTCAGAGAAGGAGGAAGCCATGCCGGTGCAGGAGAACAATAAAGCAAATGACATCAATTCGTTGCATGGCACCATTCAAAAAAATACTCAGTGTGATTGCCTCCAAATCAACTAACTTGATGTTAAAAAGTAAATGTACACCAGTGAGTTATTTTCCTTGTGAATCACACTGAAGATTCACTGTGATTCCTGTTTTAATATCTTTCCATATATTTACCATGACCGAAAGAGCTCATAAAAATTATTCTCTGCACAGCAACACAGCAAGAAAGAAAAAAAAATGCACACACAGAAGTATAAATAAAAGAAAATTTTTCCGGTTTTCTTTAAGACCCTGGTTACCAGTATAAAGAAATGTCCCAACTTCTTAATCACTGGCCAGTGGGTTATTGTTACTGAAAAGGATGGGCAGCAGGAATCTACTGTTTTTGATGCCGTAATGATCTGTTCAGGACATCATGTATACCCCAATCTGCCAAAGGATTCTTTTCCTGGTAAGTTTGGAAACTATATAATAATCTGGGGACTTACATGCTAATATCAAAGGTTAAAACAGACCTTTCAAAACATAGATTAGATGTGCATAATGATTATTCTTAAGGTCCCAAAGATTTCAAAAGAAACAAATTTTGAGTCTAATAATATGCTATATAGAGTAATAATTGGCCCACTACACCCCTATAATTAAAAAATCAAAGATCTACAAGCCAGAGCTCATACAGAAAGAGTTCTTACTTTACAGACAGCAACTTAAATATAAGTGCTGACAGCACATGGGGTCTTGAATAGGAAATACTTTTTTAAAAAAAAATAGAGTCCAGCTGCCAAGAATTTTAAAGAAAGGCACATTCTTTTATAGTATTTCTAGGAGAAACCTTAGTTTCTAATATCATTTTCATCCACATTTTCAAATAACCTTCAGAATTCTCAGTGATTTGTGTGCGTGCACACGTGTGTGAGTAGTAGCATATTCTGATACCATCCAAGAGTGGCAAACATCAAATAAACACAATATACATGGAGCTTTTCTTCAATTTTTCCTGCTTTCCTTGCAACAGGAACATAGTCCACTCAAAGATATTAGAGTTCCCTTCTCCAGGAACGACGTTCGTAGGCCAGGGTAAATACAAGCATGGAGGTTCAGGAGGAATCCAGGATTCAAACTTAATGTTCGCAGGCATTAAGTGGTGGTTGTCGGTGTGGGATCAGAATGCCTGGGCTCACTCCTTATTCTGCTTATCATTTAACTTCTTTGTCTCAATTTCCTCATCTTTCAAAATAGGAATTATATTCTGACTTGTGCTCCACATCTTTATAATAAAATCATCATCATCATCATCAACATAAAAAACAGTGAAAAATGTTCTTCATAATTTCTGAAAATCAACTTGAACCACTCCCCATGTTCCACTTAGGCCTGGACCAATTTCTAGGTGACTCCCTCCACAGCAGGGATTATAAGAGTCCAGCAGCCTTCACACGGAAGAGGGTCCTCGTGGTCGGCCTGGGGAACTCGGGAGCTGACATTGCTGTTGAGCTCAGTCGTCTGGCTACACAGGTATGTGGTGTCAAGGGCTGGGGGAAATAAACCTGGAATAGGGCTATTCTTCTAAATCCACAACCTAGGCAGTGAGGATGGTATTTGCCATGTCATACCACAAGAGATGCATCCATTGCATATGCCCCTTAAATCAACGAGGACTTGAGACATTCTCCATGTGGTACAAGGTGATGTGGCCCATGCTAGTAAGGAAGTACATTCCACTGGAGCAAGACGTAAGTGTATCAGTGTATGTGTAGATGAGTGTGTATGTACGTATTTTTTGTTTTAATTTTATGCTATGATCACCTCCAAGTCAAGTAGTTCCTAGTCAGGCACTATATTTATTTATCTCTATTTCTTATCACCTACCATGCAAAAAGTATTGTGTTTACCCCTTGGAGATCTGAAAGATACACATAATTTGACTTTTACTAAAAAATATTTATTCATTCAACAGCAAGTACTCAACAAATATGGGGCACTCATGTGTCATAACTATGTAAAACTAAAAATAAATACAGGCATATGTTAGGCTAGTTCCTGACTTCAAGGAGCCGTCAGTGAGTGGAGGTGGGAGTCACAGGTGCACAGACCATCACAAAAGGAAGTCATGAGTCTTCCAGTGGAATTATGTGTGGCACAAGCAGCACCATGAAAAGAGAACCTAACTTAGCCTGGATGAAGTCAACGAAGGTTTCTCAGAGAACACCAAGTTGAGTCGTACATGACCAGTATCCTTAAAGAAACGACATATCAACTTGGTGAGACCTCATCTCTACAATAAATCAAAAATTAGCTGGGCGTGGTAGCGCACACCTGTAATTCCAGCTACTTGGAAGGCTGAGGCGGAAGGGTCGCCGGAGCCTAGCAGGTCGAGGCTGCGGTGGCTGGGAGCGGCCACTGCACTCCAGTCTGGGTGACAGAGTGAGACTCCAACTCAAAAAAAAAAAGAAACGACATATTTGTGTGTGTGTGTGTATGTGTGTTTCTTTATTTTAAAGATGTGGGGTACAACTCAAGGTTAGGTATACAAATGTTCATTATGCAGGTACCCTTGTTGATGAGGTGTGCCTCCCTCCCCTGGAAGTTTCCCTCAACTGCCAATCCCACCCCCCCACCCTGGCAGTTCCCCACTACTGCCAATCCCTTTCTTATAGTATTATGATAATTGTTCAAGGTTCACTTATGAGTGAAAACATATGGTAATCTGTTCTTTGTTTCTGTGATAAATCACTGAGTATGATAGACTCTAAATCCATCCAAGTTGCTGCGAAGTCCATATGTTTGTCCTTCTTTATGGCTGCATAATATTCCACTGTGTATATGTACCACATTTTTTTTTATCCGGTCCAGCTTTGATGGGCAGCATGGTTGGTTCCATGTTTCTGAATAGAGCTGCAACAAACATGCAGGTATCTTTTTGGTAGAATGACTTGAGTTCCTCCAGGTATATTCCCAATAGGGGGATTGGTGGGTCATACGGAAGGTCAATTTCTGGTTCTTTCAGAAATCGCCACACTGTCTTTCAAAGAGGTTGCACTAGTTTGCATTCCCACCAGCAGTTCCCTTTTCTCCTCATCCTCGCCAGCATCTGTTGTTTGTTTTATTAACAATGGCCATTCTTACTGGTGTAAGGTGATATCTCAATGTGGTTTTTTTTTTCTCTTTTTTTTTTAAATTGGAACCTTGTTTTATTTATTTGTTTGTTTGTTTTATTTTTACTTTTTATTTTTATTTTTTTCTTTTTGGAGTTGGTGTCTCACTCTGTTGCCCAGCCTGGAGTGCAGAGGCACACTCGAGGTCACCGCAGTCTTGACCTGCTGGGCTCAGGCGATCCTTCCCCTTCAGCCTTCCAGGTAGCTGGAACTACAGGTGCGCGTTACCACACCCAGCTAATTTTTTGATTTATTGTAGAGATGAGGTCTCACCAAGTTGCCCCAGCTGGTCTTGAACCCATGGGCTCAGGCAATCCTCTCACCTCGGACTCCCAAAGTGCTGGGATTATAGGCGTGAGCCACCGCGCCCGGCCTCAATGTGTTTTGATTTGCATTTCTCTGATGATGAGAGAGACTGAGCCCTTTTTCATGTGTCTGCTGGCTGCCCCGTATATCTCTTTTAAGAAGTATCTATTCATGTTCTTTGCCCACTTTTTAATGGGGCTGTTTGTTTTTTTCTTTTCAGCGCATTTGAGTTTCTTATAGATCCTAGATGTTAGGCCTTTGTCAGATATACAGTTGGCAAATATTTTTTCCCATTCTGTGGGCTGTCTTCCCGCTCTCTTGATGATTTCTTTTGCTTTCCAGAAGGTTGTCAGTTTGATGAGGTTCTACTTGCTTATCTATCTCTTATGGTATGGGCACTTGGGGTTTTGATCAGGAATTAGTTGCCAGTTCCAATTTCCATAAGGGTGTCTCCTGTGTTTTCTAAGATTCTTATAGTTTGAGGTTTTACGTTTAGGTCTTTGATCCATTTAGAGTTGATTTTTGTGTATGATGATAGGTAGGGGGTCCATTTCAATCTTCTGCATACGGTCAGCCAGTTTTCCCAGCATCACTTACTGAATAGGTTCTCCTCTCCCCAGTGGTTGTTGTTGGAGACTTTGTCAAAGATGAGTTGGTTGAGAAATTGAGGCTTTGCTTCCATAATCTCTATCCTGTTCCATTGGTCCATATGCCTGTTCTTATCTTGTGTCAATACCAGACTGTTTTGATTATTGTAGCCTTATAGTAAAGTTTGAAGTCTGGAAGTGTGATACCTCCTGCTTTGAAGAAACAATATATTTTTAAGAAAACAAATATTTAAAAATAAATTCTTAAATGGATATAAATGAAAACTAAAATATTTTTAAACTAAAAATTTCCTTACTTTATTTCAAAGTTAAAATCTATTTTGCAAAGATGGTAAAATAGACAAGCAGCTAGGCTTGTTTCAGTGCTGTGGCAGCCAGGTTGTCCAGGAGGAATCCTGGAGCATGTGTGTCGGGAGAACTGGAAAAGGAGACCAGGGGCAAAGAACAGAATTAAACCCTTGCCTCTCCTCAGCCTAATTTTGGCAAAAGATTTAGCTACATCACCCCCACCCTGCCCACTGACTACCACCAGCCATCATCACTAGGGCTCCTTGGATTGTGTGGTCCCCCCAAGACCTGCTATCATAGTCTATAAACATGTGAAAATTAAACCTGCCACAATCGAATAACAGAGCTCTCTTGCTCCAAAAGATACAGTTCTAATTCTTTGAACAACTATGCACCAGCCATGGGTGGTGGTGAAAAGGTATTCCTACCTCTATTAGTTTTAATTCTGAACTATTTATCTAGACCCCTTGAAAGCGTTTCTACCTGGATACTGAGAAAGATGTATGGAAGTGCTCAGAGATTGTGTCATGTTTGCTATTTCTTAAGGTGACGTTGATATCTTTGTTGCCTTTCCCCACCAGGTTATCAGCACCAGAAGTGGTTCCTGGGTCATGAGCCAGTTTGGGATGATGGTTATCCTTGGGATATGGTATACGTTACCCACTTTGCATCCTTTCTCCGGAACGTCCTTCTTTCATTTGTTTCTGACTGGTTATATGTCAAGAAGATGAACACATGGCTTAAGCATGAGAACTATGGCCT
The DNA here is from genome assembly GCA_963574415.1 of Tarsius wallacei. Taxonomy (NCBI): domain Eukaryota; kingdom Metazoa; phylum Chordata; class Mammalia; order Primates; family Tarsiidae; genus Tarsius; species Tarsius wallacei. The sequence continues at coordinate 21,785 of CAUYQG010117128.1, forward strand.
GATGGCTTTAAATGGGTACTACAAATAATACATAATTTATCACTTGAAACAACGGAGCGCTAGTTCAAGTGAATTATTTCTCTCTAGATCTTGCTTTAGTTGTCTCATTGAGGCTGGTGGGATTAAATTAAGGGCCACACAAGTGACAGGATACACCCAGAGACCACATACAGGCTGCAACTCTTACTGAAATTAGTCTAATGGAGAAAGGGTATAGAGGAATCCAAAATGGAGATAGAGCAGGCAGATGGATCACCCTGGCATGCAGGATTCGTTTGTGCTGGCTACACGCCATAGCGTATAACATTGAGGGTTGAAAAAAACTCACATTTTTTGTTTATTTGTTTTTTGGGGGTTTTAAATTTATTTACTTATTTTATTTATTTTAATTTATTTTTATTTTTTTTTTAGTTGGAGTCTCACTCTGTCACCCAGACTGGAGTGCAGTGGCCGCTCCCAGCCACCGCAGCCTCAACCTGCTGGGCTCCGGCGATCCTTCCGCCTCAGCCTTCCAAGTAGCTGGAACTATAGGCGTGCGCTACCATACCCG
>CAUYQG010117131.1:0-29179 GCA_963574415.1 Tarsius wallacei
AGAGAAAGTGCATTAAAGATAGACTCTCCGAAAGTGACTGCATTGAATATTTAAGCATTGTACTTAGTTTTATTTTTTTACTTTCTTCACATACTCTAATATTAATAAATCATTTTATATTGTAATATATATACATATATATATATTTTTTGAGTTGGAGTCTCACTCTGTCGCCCAGACTGCAATGCAGTGGCCGCTCCCGGCCACCGCAGCCTCGACCTGCTGGGCTCCGGCGATCCTTCTGCCTCAGCCTTCCAAGTAGCTGGAATTGCAGGCGCGTGCTATCACACCTGGCTAATTTTTTTATTTATTTATTTTAGAGATGAGATCTTGCCTGCCCAGGCGGGTCTCGAACCTGCGGGCTCAGGCAATCCACTCACCGCGGCCTCCCAAAGCGCGGGATTACAGCCTGAGCCACCTAGCCCTACTGGCCATGCTCTTTATAATTCACATGACTGCTCCCCCCACCCCCATGGTTCTGAGGATGCAGAAGTCACCTGCCCGTGGTTTGGCATTATATTACATTGGAGTCTTATTTATAGCAATTTATAAAGATAGTCTTTGTTGTTAAAGTTGTAAGGTACATTACAAAGAATGATGAAAAATCCATACTGCTCAGCTTTGCTAAGACTTGGAATGTACTATTCTTTTCCTAGACTGTTTGAGAGGATTATTGCAATTAGCTTTGATCCCTATTTCACAAATTCAAATGTATAAACAAAAAGGCTGCCCCCAGGCAAACTTGATGACTAGCCAGTTACAGTCTGTTTTAATTATTTCTATAGTATTCATATCTATGTATAACATATAGAGTAAAATTATGGGAAAATATTTTCTGGCTTTGTTAATAATTTTGTTTTTCAAAAACTAAGAATACCACTAAGTTTTCTTGCCTCTTTTTGAAATTAATTTTTATAAAAACAAGAAGCTGATTCTTATTTTGTAAACTAAGTTTTTTGGTGGGTTTTTTTTTTCTTTTTTTTTTGAGTTGGAGTCTCACTCTGTCACCCAAGTAGGAGTGCAGTGGCACAATCACAGCTCACTGCAACCTCGACCTCCTGGGATCAGATGATCCTTCCTCCTCAGCCTCCTGAGCAGCTGGGACTACAGGTACATACTACCACACCCAGCTAATTTTTTAAATTATTTTATAGCAACAAGGTCTTGTTATGTTGCCCAGGCTGGTCTCAAACTCCAGGGGTCAAGTGATCCTCCTGCCGTGGCCTCCCAAATTGCTGGTATTATAGACATGAGCCACCATACCTGGCCGTAAACTAGTTTTAAAATTGTAACAGTAATGCATATACTCCTTGTCAAAACAAAAAACTCAGAAGTATATAAAGTGAAGAAGTGAAATGTCCTTAACTCTTGAACATTTATTATCATCTCCAGGGGAAACAACTAGTAACAGTTTCTTCTATGTCCTTCTAGAAATTTTTAATAATTAACATGTTTATAGAAATAAATATATTTCTTATTTTTGCAAAATGGTATCATACACGAATAGATGTCTATATCCTATATCTGTGTGCTTTATTTTCACTTACTATATCTTAGACAGCTTTTTGCATCTGTTTTTATACATCCATTTCATTCCTTTAAACACCTATATAATGTTATACACCATGTGTGTATGACATGTATAAAAATACCATGATACATTTAACTAATCTCTCCTATTGGAGAACATTTTTATTGTTTCCCATTTTTTGCTACTATGAGTATTGCAGCAACGAATTTATTTTGTAGGTATACCTTTGCTAATTCATAGAAGCATCATACTAAAAGATGAATGCATTTTGAATTTTGTTGAATATTTCTAAATTTCCTTTTTTAAAGATTGCAAGATCACCTGTAGTCACAGCAGAACACAGTAAATATTTGTTTACTATATATGTGATTGAGCAACCATTTCTCTCTGTTCTTGTCAGCAATAGCCATTGTTGAATTTTTAAAATCTTTATCTGGCAGATGAAAAGTAGTGCACTACTGCTTTAATTTGCACTTCTGTAATTATGAACAATGATGAACAATTGTTTTTTACTTATTCACTGGCCACTTGTATTTTAATTTCTAAAAACTATTTGTGACTTTTGTCCATTTTCTGTTGTGTGATTTGTCTTTTTCTTATTCATTTTATATGGGTTATGTCATGGACTGAACTGTTTGTATCTTCCCCAAATTCGTATGTTGAAATCGAATCTGCAGTATGAGGGTATTTGGAGATGGCACCTTTGGGAGCTGATTAGTTCATGAGGGAAGAACCTTTATGAATGGGATTGGTGCCCTGGTAAAAGAGACCTCAAAAGGTTCCCTTTGCTTCTTGTACCATATAAAAAAGATGGCCACTTAAGAACAAGGAAAGGGGTCCTTATTGGGCACCAAATATTCTGGTGACTTGAACTTGAATTTCTAGCCTCCAGAACTATGAAAATTAGATTTCTGTTATTTATCAGCCCAGTTGATGGCGTTTTATCATCACAGTCCAAAGTGACTTGGACACTGTTTGTATACTTATTAAATTAGCCCTTTCTCTGGCATATATACTGGACAAATTTCTTTCCAATATGTCATTATAGTTTAACTTTTATTTTTTGCCTGTATATTTATTTACTTATTTATTTAAGTCAGAGTCTCACTGGGTCACCCAGGCTGTAGTGCAGCGGCATTTTAATCCTGGCTCACTGCAGCCTCCATCTCCTGGGCTCAAGCGATCCTACATCCACATCAGCCTCCAGAGTAGCTGGGATTACAGGTGTGCACCACTACACCTGGCTAATTTTTTAAGTTTTTGTAGAAATGAGATCTTACTATGCTGCCCAGACTGGTCTCAAACTCCTGGTCTCTAGTGATCCTCTCTCTTCTGCCTCCCAAATTGCTGAGATTATAGGCGTGAGCCACTACACCCTGCAAGCCTTTATTATTTTTATGTGTCAGAGTCTCAACCTTTTCCTCAATAATTTCTAGATATCTGATAGCATATTTACACTTTATATATGGACTTTTTGTGAAGTTATACTTTGAAAGCCTTTATTCTTAACATTGCGAAGACCATTCACTTAATAATTAGTTACTCAATGAGCCAAATTAAGTACAAATAGATTTTGTTTAATCTATTTTATCTTATATGAAAAGTTGAGGCCACTAAAGATAATAAAAGCGCTGCTATTATCATCATATACATAGAGAAATCAGAGTACACTGAGTTAAAAAAAAATAACTCATTCAAAGTGAGAGGAAGTAAGGGTCACATAATATCACTAGGGGTACCTGATCCTAAACCAGGGGAAGTGAGGACCACTGGGAGGCCCAAACTTCGCTAGCACACAGACCATTTAGGTATACCTAATCCCCACATTTTTAAAATAAAAGAAAAAGAAAAAGAAAGTGAGAGAAAAAGGGAATTGGGTGGGTGACTGACCCCCTGACTCAGGTACTAAGGGCATGAAAGCCAAATGTTAAAGCAGACAAGGTTGGTGAAGAGAAAACTTCGAGGAATAGCTGAGGCATGGAAGGAGATAACCCAAAAAGCAGGGGAGGCCCAGGAGGAGTGAGAGATGGGAAGATGGAAAAATGGAAGGTGCGAACACCGGGGAAGGTCTTCAGTGAAGCGTGAAAAAAAGTGGAGGGCCTGGAAGGAGTGTGGGAGGATAAGGAAGCCCCAGCCAACTACCTCCCTTCCATCTTGTTTCTGAGAGGCTCCTTTCTTCCTATAACTATTGTTCTATGGGTGAAGAAAACCTTGAAGAAAACCAACTCCTTGTCAGCATTACCTGTCACCACTTCCAGATGCACAACTCCTTATTTCAGTAAGAAAAACAAAGTCCTTCATCTCATATGCCCCATCATACCATCTTGAAACAGGTAACAATCAGATTAAATATTTATTCTGCCAATTTTTATTTTTCAGGGTAAGAAAAATTGGAGCACAGAAAAGTGAGTGACTTGGAGTGGGTTATTCAGAACCAGAAGAAGAATTTGTACTCTCCTTCTTCTCTGTCTTCTGGATCTCACTAGGTTCAATCTAATCTGCAAAATGAATCAACACAAATCAGCATTTTCAGATAAAACACTTTTATAAAAAAGTTTTAGACTAGACCCTGATACAGAAAAACAAAGGGCCAAGAAATTGATTCTATGACTTGTTCCATTCTTTGAGGATAATAATTAATTTAGTGTTTTATCACTCTAAGGAAAGTTTTAAATTCCCTAGCATTATCCAATCATGTATTTAAAGCTAAGGGAAATCTCACTATATTTGTGCTTCAAAACGATCTTACACATTTGAGATTTGGCTAGACCTAGCATTAAGTTTGTTACAATAGAATAAGCTCTCTCTCTTTTAAAAATGGAAATACATCCTGTTCCTCCAATTCTTTTCCATCCTCTCCCTGTCCCCTCCCTCCCTGTCTATTTTTTAACTGTGAGCTTTAGACACTACAAATATATCAATTTCTTCATTTCTCTGGGGTTCAGGATTTGTACAGTCGAGTTTTTCAACTTTATGTGATTTTTGAGATCCTATTTTACTCTTGTCTTCTCTGCACGTCCAAGTATGTCTATTTCTTAGCTAGTGATACCTACAACATATGACCACTTTCAGAACTATTTCCAACTTCTTTGTTTTGTCTTGTATTTCTATTGTGGCACTAATTACTAGCAATATGATTAATGCACTACTTACTGGTGGTTTTGTTCCCTTTGTTTTTCTGATAATGCTAATTAATCCAATTTTGAAAAAAAATACTTTCGGTTCTGCTCATACATGTCAGATTGCAGGTGCTTTTGAGCTTCCTCACCACCCCCCACCTTGGTTTTAAATTAAAGTGAAAAATAAGAGTAGACCAATTAGTGGTGGGGCTGAAAAAAATGCTCTTATCAAAGTTGTTCATCAGGGAACATCTAGGGCCAGCAGTGTTAAAAATGGCTCTGAAGTCAGAAAGTTTCAAGTTACTAAAAAGTTATTTTGCCTTTTGCTCATTTCTCAATTATTGTGTGAGAGGAGGGGGTGGAAGGTATTACTTAACTTTAGGGTGCTACAGACTTCCTGTTTCCAAGTGGAAGCATGGTTGTAGATGGCTGCCTGAGACAGGAGCACCGATCAGATTTATCCCAGAACCCTCTGGCCCCCTCCAGTCTAACTGCCTTGGTCCTCTCTTAGCAGACGCCCATTGGGCTTAACGTTGAGAGACTTGGTTTTAAACCTGTAGCTGTTACTTGCTGTGCAGTTTGGTTCCTGTTCACAGAATTCATTTTCCTTGACAGATTGGTAACACCCAATAGACTGCCTCCATTAAACTTCTCTTAACACTTTTTAAGGCCTCTGCTAAATTATACTATATATATTAAAATGTGAGTGGTGCCTAGTTTTCCCAGACAGCAAAAATGCAGTGATTTTTTTCCCCCCAAGAAATAATTTTTTTAAATCTGTTCCATTTCTCCTCTTTTTAGAAAATAAACTTCTTCTTAGAGAGCTAATTTTGTATTTACTTTTTTGTAGACTAGGAAAACAAACAAACAAAAAACCTCCCAAAACTTTAGATTCATCAATTGCAGGCGAAACTACATTATTTTTTATTTTTTTATTTATTATTATTTTTTGAGTTAGAGTCTCACTCTGGCGCCCAGACTGGAGTGCAGTGGTCGCTCCCTGCCACAGCAGCCTCCACCTGCTGGACTACGGCGATCCTTCCGCCTCAGCCTTCCGAGTAGCCAGAACTGCAGGCGTGCCCTACCACGCCAGGCTAATTTTTTGATATATTGTAGAGACGAGGTCGCTCTCGCCAAGTTGCCCAGGCGGGTCTCGAACCCGCGGGCTCAGGCAATTCACTCACCTCAGCCTCCCAGGCGCGGGATTACAAGCTGAGCCACCGAGCCCGGCGAAACTACATTATTATTCACGTTCTTTAATTCAATGTATAAAATAGTCTATTCTGCATACGATTTCAAAAATTTTAACATAAAGTTAGAATGCTTATGCCCAATATGGAATAGGAAAAGTGACTGCTGACTTCCTCTTAGATTAAGCATTCACCGTGAATTACATCTCATTTTGATCACTCATACTCTGATCTATGTGTTTCTTAGAGAATGCCAAGGAGGTTTTTCAAAATGCCAGCCCTCTGCCCACCCACCACAAACTTGGTTTCCTTTTTTTCTTCTAAATTAAGTGTCGGAGGAAATCTGTATTAACTCTCTCATTCACTCATCAGGAGTAGGTTAAAAATGCACACACTGCAAATAGTTAACTATTTCTGTTGAGGTTCAAGGTTGTGCTTTAATTTTTAAAATTTACTTTGAAATTGAATTCATTTCAACAAAAGACAGGAGATTTGGTGAAGTTGCCACTCCCTACAAAATTGGATTAAAGTGCTCATTGTTTTATTTGAAATATCACTTTCTTTCTTTCTTTCTTTCTTTCTTTTTTGGGTTGGAGTCTCACTCCATCGCCCAGACTGGAGTGCAGTGGCCGCTCCCGGCCACCGCAGCCTCAACCCGCTGGGCTCCGGCGATCCTTCCGCCTCAGCCTTTCGAGTAGCTGGAACTACAGGCGCGCGCCACCAAGCCCGGCTAACTTTTTTGATTTATCGTAGAGATGAGGTCTCGCCAAGTTGCCCAGGCGGGTCTCGAATCCACCCACCTCAGCCTCCCAAAGCGCGGGATTACAGGCTGAGCCACCGAGCCCAGCTTGAAATATCACTTTCAACTAACTAATCCATTTTGACCTTGACTGAATTGGTTGAAAACCTCAAAAGATCTTTAGGGAAAGAAAGAGCTGTGTGCCTTGACTTCCCCTCACTCCCAATCACATCTTTATTTACTACATTAAAACATGAAGCTCTCCCATAAAACAAAAGGTGGGAGAATTATGTTGGTTCAGGGAATAGTTTCTCCTTATGAAATGCCAGCCACTTGGAAGGCTGAGGCGGATGGATCGCCGAAGCCCAGCAGGTCGAGGCTGCGGTGGCCGGCCGGGAGCGGCCACCGCACTCCAGTCTGGGCGACACAGTGAGACTCCAACTCAAAAAAAAAAAAAAAAGAAAGAAATACAGACTAATAGATTTTCTTTTTCAATAATGTGAACTTTGTGTTTTCGGATGGCTCCAAAAAAACTATAATCACTCTAACCTAGACTCATTTATCAAGCATCACCTCTCCCTACTTTTTCCAATTGTACTTGGCTTATATGTTGGTGAATTATGTTGACAGATTCCATATCACTCAATAGTCATCAAATAAATTCAGCTGTTCATGTTGTAGCACTCTGGAATTGTATAATGGAAGATTTTTTTTTTTCCAGGTAGAAAACTAAGTGAAATGCCCCTGTAATTTCAGCAGCTTTCCTATTTCTCTTTTATATCTTTAGTTATACTATAGGACTGTTCCAATACCTGCCATCTATTTGTATGAGACTCTTTTAACTATTTTTCAAAAGTGATGACAGTATATATTACATTTACTTTTTTAAAAGGGCATAAGTGAAATTTTGTTATATAAGTAAAAGCACATTAAATATCTCAGATGCTATTATGAGAGAGTCCTGAATATTTGATCAAGTTTGTGTGAATGTTTGTGTGGGTTTCCTTTTCACAGCTCATCTTAACTTTCATGATCTTTCATCAGATCTTCGATTCTGTCTTAGTTCCTGACCACATTTAATAAATAAAATGTGTTTCATAAAATTTCGAATTTTCAAAATAAATTCCAAAATACAGTAAGTCTTTATCATAAGTTCTAGATTTCCCAGGTGTAACTGCTTGTCTTCCTAGTTCTGCAATTTACATAAAATGATTAACATCAACAATGCTACCTGTTAATTGCATGACACTGCATTTGTCCTGAGTTTTCCTTTTTTTTTTTTGAGTTGGAGTCTCACTCTGTCGCCCAGACTGGAGTGCAGTGGCCGCTCCCTCCCACCGCAGCCTTGACCTGCCGGGTGGGCTCAGGCGATCCTTCTGCCTCAGCCTTCCAAGTAGCTGGAACTACAGGCGTGCACTACCACGCCCAGCTAGTTTTTGATTTATTGTAGAGATGAGGTCTCGCCAAGTTGCCCAGGCGGGTCTCGAACCCGCGGGCTCAGGCAATCCACTCACCTCAGCCTCCCAAAGACCCGGGATTACAGGCTGAGCCACCGAGCCCAGCTTGTCCTGAGTTTTCTAATGGTCTGTTGGTTACCTAGGGCGATATAACTGAGCCTTTGGGCAACCACTCCTTGTGGCATTAAGTTAGTACGGTTTGTATCACACATACAAGGAAATGACATATTAAATAACTAACAGCAACTGTTTATTGAGCACTTGCTATATGCCAGGCACTCTGCCAAGTGCTATGCATTCATTTTGTCTTTACCACAATCCTCTGAGGGACGTGTTATTAGCATTCCTATTTTAAAATGAGAATAGTGAGGTTCAGCTAAGCTAGCCCAAGCCTACACATTGCACATGTCTGCCAGATACTGATGCACCTGATAACTGCTTCTTCTCTCTTTAATTCTGGAGCAAGGCCACTGTCCTTTCTGGGAATTTAAAAGTTATTTTTTTAGCCAGGCATGGTGGTGCATGCCTGTATTTCCAGCTACTTGGAAGACTGAGACAGACGGTGGCTGTGAGCATGCTACTGCACTTCAGCCTGGGCAACAGAGTGAGACTCCGACTAAAAAAAAAAAGTTATTTTTATTAAGAAGTGATTGCTTTATTACCAATTCAGTGAGAAGTGTTCAAAGGACTTGTCTTGGAATCTCTGTTAAGTATGCTTTCAGAAATTTTCAGAGGACAAAGGGAAGAACAATTTAGGTTGTCTATCATTTGACCTCAGGACCCTGGAACATTCAAGAAATTCCATGAATTTAGTTAAAAACAAAAGAAAGGCAGGACGGAGAGGAAGAAGGAAGAGAAAAAGAGAGAAAAGAAGCAAAAATAAGGAGAGAAAAAGGAAAAAAATCCATCAAATTAACACTAGGGTGATCAAATTTTTTGCTTTTCTCCACCACTCTTAGTGGCACTGTAGAGATAATAGCCTGGAGTGGCCTAACTACTCTAGCAGTCACACAGAATCTCAGTTCTTTCAATGTTCTGTTACTGAAAAAACAGAGGACTGGTTTTATTCAAAAGCTAATACCATTTGAAACCTTCTTTTTTGTTCCTGTTGTTTTTGGAAAATTAAAACAAATGCAGTGGAATTATTCAAACGTTTTTATTTAAATAGTACTACATATTCAGCTGACTACATTTTTAAAGTTTTTAAAAAGATTTTTATTTTCTCATTTTTAGGTAATCAGTTTGGTTCATATATATTAAATATAGAAGATTGTGTGTGTGCATGCATGTGTGTACAAACTCATTTACTAAATATATCATTATATAGAAACACCTCTTACATTTTGTCTCTTTATTTTGTTTCAAATAATTACTACTTCACCTTTATTTTAAATGGTAGCAGTCAGAAAACAGGAATGATTTCAGTAATACTCCTTCCATGGCTGATTATGAGCCCTTTTTCCTACATGGCCATTATACATAAAACAACTTGTAGTCAAGAATTAGATTTTTAATTATTTGATCTATTTATATTTTCCATTAGAATTAGAATCAAGAGTTGACTATACTTGCCTATATAACCTTATATTTACCGTTCCTAGCTCAAGAATTGTTGTATATATAAAAATGTGCTACAATCTACCTGACAGAATAGTATGCAGTCATAGAAATTTATGCTTAGGAAGTATTTACATAAAAAATTTATAAACATGAATGATGTTTATTTTATTTATGTAAAAGCAAAAAAAGCAGGATACAAAATTATATATGCAGTATGATTGCAACTATGTAAAAGAAAAATAAGGAGAATATTAGACGGTAACATATCAAAATGTTAACAGTCATCATGTTGGGTGACAGAATTGTGAGTAATTTTTCTTCCCTTTTTTTCTGTATTCTTCAAATTTTGTACATAACAAGTATATTTTATTTTTATTTTCATAATATAAAAAGCTTCATTCAAAATGAATAGTGTGAGTTTAGTCACATTTTCAAGTGATGTTTAAAAGCATTCTTCCATTTCACTGGAGTTATTTACATGTAGACAGAGTTTGTGCCAATAAGAAGGCTTATTCCTGGTTGGTGGGTGTGCTGGTGAGGAAGATGTGGACACGAAACAACTGATTTGTGGAACAAAATAAATACAAGGGGAATGGTTACAACAATCACCTAATGGGAGTAATAGAATATTACTCTATTTTATTACGGGGGCACTATCAACTGATTCTAGGCTTCAACTAAACTAGTCATTGGTTCACAAGCCTTTTTTCCACATCTTACCAAATGAAAATGTGTTTTCCCCCTAAAACAATAGTTTTAAAGAATAAGACTAAAAAGTAAAAGAAAACAGTTGGGAATAAACTATGTTTTCAGAAATTTCAGAAAAACACTTTACTGTGCTTTTTTATTTTGCTTTCTTTTGCCAGTAGTTGTAGAAAAACACAGACTGCAGAAATGAGAATTACTGATTGTGCCCCTCTGATATTTAATTTTCCTTGCCACTAAATTGAAGATAACAATATGTATTTTATAAGGTAGTCTTGAGATGTGGCCTCCAGAATATCAGGTATGCTCACCTTAGTGGGTGAAAGAAGAAAATATGGGTGATTATATATATATATCCATATATATATAATATAAACACACACATATGTGTGCATATGAGTTATGTGTGTATATATGTATTTCATGCACTATAATTGTATACACACACACATTTATTTATAGGCAACTCTGCTGACTTCAGCGTTCAATGCATGGATTGGCCCTGGGGCCACTGCTTGCTCTACATGTCCGAGGACCCCAGGAAGGATACTCAGGGAACGAAGGTAGATCGCATCACAGGGGGCTGACCCAGTACCCTCACCTTTTAGGCTGTCTTCACCATATTATAAGGCATTGCGGTTTTCATGTGCTCGGCTAAAAGGAATTGTGGATTATATTAGTTTAATAATACAAGATTAATAATGCTGAATTATACTAGTTTAACTAAAGTATTCCTCACAAAAAGAACGAATGACTTAAGATCTCTACAGTAAAGCAACACGTTGAAACTTATAATAATAGTAATATAATATCTAATAATGATGTGACTGTAAACCAACAAGAAAATGGCAAAACCAACACTTCTTTTCCTCTAGTAAAAGCCCATCAATAACCACATTAAGTTAAGAATAATAACAATATGTTTAAGCTTTACTATGATTAACAACAAGCATTACAAGCAAAGTGAACTTAGAGCCAGACCTTACTGTAAACTGATTAGTCAGGATTTTCATACAACATGAGGCATATTCAATTGTTCTTATTAAAATATTACTCATAATTTTTTGAAAGCAAAATATTATATAGCATTATAAGAAAAATACTATTCTAATTGATTACTTAAAATAACATGCATCTCGTAATCACCAGATTCTTTTAAAATCTCTGGCTTTGTGCACATTTTATAATGTATATAATATAGTAGTGGTATAGAAAACTTCCATGATAAATAAGTGGCCATGCATATTTTGAGGATACATGTCCCAAATTATGATACCGTCGGGGTGTAAGATTAAAAGAGTTGGGCAACCACTGGTTTCAAGGACTGGATGTGAAAATATGTATAAAGTCCCAGGAATAGCACTTGTCACCAGTGGTTGTCAATCTAACACACTGAGGGAATTCTACTGAGGCGACCGTCTTTGAAAACGAAGAGATATTTTTAAATTGACTTCAGTTTGTACCAAGGCTTTATGAACAACCCCATTCTTGATGGGATATTTATATCACATCTGAGGGCAGCAGAGGAGTGATCCAGTGATCCTCAGGCTAACCCCGTTTTTGCCAGTCTATACAGGGAGGAGGCACCGTGACTTGGTGGGCTGGAAGCCGGCTGATTTCTGACTCCTGCTCGCCATGACTTATCCTGAGAAGTGATGGCAGTCTCCTCTTCCGTATCCAAAGTGATGAATAATATAAAACAAAAATATGACATAACCATGTTCAGATAAGCTCAGTGGGTGTCTAACTCAGATAAATTTGGGTTTTGGCAATGAAAAGTTTAAGTATCTATAGCAGTCCGAATAAAATGTTTTTTTTCTCAGAATGAGTTAAAAATATTATTTATTCATCCTACATCTTCTCGGGCTGAATAGTAAGTTATTAAAAAAAAATAAGCAATCATAGTTATTTTGCCCTCCATTATTAGATGGCTTCAACACAGGATTAGAGGATCTAGCACTGTTTTTACACTTGACAAAAGGTTTTCCCTGGCTTTGTCTCAGGACCCCTTCATTCAAGATATCGTTACATTGAGAGAGAAATTCACAGCAAGAGAATGTTCAGGGCCATATTTCAACTCGATTCCTAAAATGTTATCGCGTTTGAATTTTTTTGTTTGTTTGTTAGACATTCAAACTTGCAACCTCGTAAGTAAATTAGCAGTCCCATTTCTTCCCTATCCCCTCCTTACTTTTCCCTCAACCTATGTTCACTTAAAGGCAAACTGATAAACAACACAAAAGAAAAATACTTGCTTGGAAAATAATTCTGACCCTCACTTATCTTCTTGAGGGATCAAACTATAGATGGGAGAGAGGAAAAATTGGGCAAATGTTTCCTTTGTCTTTTCTCGCTTTCCGCCTTTCCTGGACTCCTCTCTCCGTCTCCTGGAATGTTAAAGAGAGAAAGTTCTCCGGCCCATACATAGTTGGCTCATTCAAATTCCATATGCATTCAGCTGTGCGGCTAGAAGAGGCCCTCTGTTTCCTCGCAGCTTTGGGGAAGCCAACATCATTTGATCAGTAAGATTGCTGAAGGTGATTTTTAAAACAAACAAAGAGTGGAAAGGCTGGGACCTAGACGGAGCAGTGGTAGAGAGATTTGAAAGGATTTTTTTCTCACAGGTTTTGGAGGGGTGTGTATTCAAAAATCATAATTCGGCTGTCCTTTCCAAACACCGTACAGTGAAAAGGCAGCCCCCCTCACCATCCACAGGCCTGTGCTGCCGTGTGACTAAACACAGCCCCTGCCACTCTTCCAGTTCTGGTTTCCTAGCCCTGTGAGAACATCTAGCCATTTAGGGGGTGTCACTCAAGCTTATCCTTTTAATCGGAGCCCTTAGAAGAAATGCCAGTTTGTTTTTGGAGACAGTTAATCTGACGGAAGTAAATTCAAGTTTTGGCAAAGATCTGTGGTAAGATAGAGTGAAAAGCTGCCAAACAGTATTATTAGACGAAGAAAAAAAGGCACGACCTCCCCAAGTCAAATGCCAAGCACACCTACACCAGTTTCAATCAAGCTGAGGAAAAATAAGATATTTTTAGATGTATTAAGCCTTAGTGCTTCTTTGCCCCAAGGGCTGTTTTACTACCGCAAAAAGAGCTTGTAATTACTTTTCCATGAGATTCTTATAATTTAATATAAAATGAGCCTTTAGAAAAACTACACTTCAAGACAAACCTAAACAGTTATTTCTCCACCTCACCCTGCTGACCCCAGACACTACTATTGTTCTCACTTAGCTTCATCACAAGGCCCCTTCACATAGTCAGACAGCTGTCCGGTTCTGCAGGCTCCAGATCCCTGTAGGCACCTCCTAACTTGGGTTTCCCAGGCCCAGCACTCTGGCCTGATTCCTTATACTGCTAAACGGAGACCCGAAAGAACACATAGCATCCTAGCAAGAGGGCTGAGTAACAGACCAAAGCCTCCATTGTCAGGGTTACCCATGGATGGGATATTGGTGATGCTTTGGTCTGACATCCTGCTCTTAAAAATGAGGAAACTCATACCTGTAATCCTGGCATTTTGGGAGGCGGAGGTGAGAGGATTGCCTGAGTCCAGGGGTTCAAGACCAGCCTGGGCAACTTGGCAAAGACCTTGTCTCTACAAGGAATCAAAAAATTAGCTGAATGTGGTGGCACATGCCTGTAGTTTCAGCTACTTGGAAGGCTGAGGTGGAAGGATCACCTGAGCCCAGCAGATTGAGGCTGCAGTGGTTGTGAGTGTGCCACTGCACTCTAGCCTGGGCAACAGAGTGAGACCCTGACTCGAAAAAAAAAAAGAGGAGACTGAAGTTCAGGGTGCCTGTGGTGGACCCAAAGTCATGCAAGTCGTTAAGTGTTGAATAGAGAGCCTGAATTAGAGCCTTGGGCTTGCCTGCCTACCTGTTTTTCTACATCTCCACTCTGGCCTTTTTGCTTGTACCAGAAAAATAGGAGTGCTAATCCAAGGAACAGAAAGTTCTTCTTACTCCTCCTCCTTCTGCTGTTTCATCCACTGCAGGTCACAGGAGTCCTTTTCATACCACACTGTGATACGTGCGTGATCTATCACTTCCTGAAATACCAAACAGAAGGTATCCCTTTGCAGAATTTACTCTGATTGCGGGGTGGGGGTGAGGAGGGAAATTCCCAGTAACACTCTCTCCCTCGAAGCAGGCAGAGTGTAGCATATAGGTGATTGAATTTCTTTAATCCAGTGTTACAACCGAATCCACCAAATGGAGTTGGGTGTGCTCACAACAGCAATCCCTGCTTGCCAGGAACAAACTACCCATATTGAAACTACCCGTATTCAGCCATTTTTCATCTACAAAAACAGCAATCTCCTACAGTTTAGCCTAAATTGTATTGAGCAGCTGCCATGTGCCAGGTACTCTGTCATGTGCCAATCAGTGAGTCAACCCTTCAAATCGCCTGTGAGTTCAGTGTTTTGGTTCCTTCCAACAGATACAAGGAGGGCTCAGGGAGGTGTTGAGATTGACCTAAGCCTTAGGGCTGGTCAGGGAGCAAGCAGCATTTGGCCCATGTGGACACTCCATCTTCTGTGTTCTCTCGTGTTATCTCCAGTGGAGGAAAAGAAGAGCGTTCCTGCTGCTAACTTTTCCCTGCCTCCTCATCTTACCTCCCACCTCACACTCCCCCTTTTGGGTACCAGGCACTCATGGTATGCAGGGTTCTGGCATGGAGCTCAGGACCCTTCTCTCCATAACCCTGCACCATCCATTCAGCCATCACTGGGAGCTGCTCCCCGCTTTGCCCCTATCACTGTCCTGTGTTTACCCATTCAGTCTGATCCTATTTGAGCAGTTCCCTGCTAGAGTTACCCTCCTATACCTCAGACATTATTCCTCCCCCGACCACACTGGCCCCCAAATCAAAACAGCACTGGAGCTCTGGGAAGGGTTGGGCTTCAAGGTCCCTGCCGGTCAAGGCCTTGGTCACAACAAGACAGTGTGGCCTGGTCAGGAGTCCTTAACCTAGAGTTACTAAAGAGAATCTGAGAATTCGGGTGGCTTATAACCTCAAGAGAAACATACACATTTTAATTTTTATAAGCTTTTCACTGAAATTTAGCATTTTGTTCCATTCTGAAATGAACAAAACAGTAGTACTCATGTATCTATGCCTTTGTTATCAACAAAAATCACAGATATTTTCATATCCCATTACATTTATTGCTGAAGTACTGTTTATAGAAATCAAAACTTCCAAATTATGACCAGCCACCAGCTGTTAATTTATTAACAAAGAAGCACATATATGGCAATAACAAAAATATATATATTTTCGAGTTGGGGTCTCACTCTGTCACCCAGACTGGAGTGCAGTGGCAGCTCCTGGCCACCACAGCCTCGACCTGCTGGGCTCCGGCGATCCTTCCGCCTCAGCCTTCCAGGTAGCTGGAACTACAGGCGCGTGCTACCAAGCCCGGCTAATTTTTTATTTATTGTAGAGATGAGGTCTCGCCAAGTTGCCCAGGTGGGTCTCGAACCCGCGGGCTCAGACAATTCACTCACCTCAGCCTCCCAAAGTGCGGGATTATAGGCTGAGCCACCGAGTCTGGCTAAAAAATATGTTTTTAAAAAACATTTTGGTAATTAAATTTTAACACAATTGGTTTTCTTTGTAAGCCTATATATTTTATTTTGCACGTTTTTCTGAGAAAGCATCCATGGACTTTGGTAGATAGCCAAAGGGGTTCATGGCACACAAGTAGTGAAAACCACCTCCCAGTCCAGTGATTGAGAGGACAGCCAGTTGGGGCAAATCCTAACCTCACGCCTTACCAGCTGAGAACCTGAGAAATACATCCTCACTTTTCTAAGCCTCACAGATTTGTTGTGAGGATCAAAGAAGTTGATACACATAGCACCCAGAGCAAGTGCCCACTCAGAGCACAAGCTTCCATGATGCTAACCCTCATTATTACTAAGCCTCCACCCTATGGTGTCATTTGCCTTACACAGCGTTCATCATTCAGAGTTGGCCTACAGGCAATTTGTGACCCTGAGTTCACTCTTGATTTTCAGTTTTCTAAAGGTCTTTCCAGGTACCCACAGAGTCTCTCGGAATGCTGCCTTTCCAGAAGCAAGGGGTTCACCATTTCTCCCCATCCAAGCCACTGGTCATCAATAAGAAATACCTGATTTCCTCAGGGGCCATTGCTCTATCCAGAGAGGAGATTTTTTTTTTTTTTTGAGTTGGAGTCTCATTGTCGCCCAGACTGGAGTGCAGTGGCCGCTCCCGGCCACCGCAGCCTCGACCTGCTGGGCTCCGGCGATCCTTCCGCCTCAGCCTTCCAAGTAGCCAGGAACTACAGGCGCGCACTACCACGCCCAGCTGTTTTTTTTGATTTATTGTAGAAATGAGGTCTCACCAAGTTGCCCAGGCGGGTCTCGAACCCGCGGGCTCAGGCAATCCACTCACCTCAGCCTCCCAAAGGCGTGGGATTACAGGCTGAGCCACCGAGCCCGGCTGAGAAGGAGATTTTTTAACTGGTGGACTTGGAGTCAGACTTCAGTGCTACCAACAGTCACATCCTGTCCCGGTGCAGTCACTAGCTTGAGTGAATCCTTAGCATCTCTGCCCTTCTATAGAAGCAGCCAGGTAATCTCTGCCTTGTCTTCTTTTTAAAAATTTAAATTAAATTTTTAGTTGACATATAATAATTGTACACACGTATGGGGTACATAGTGACATTTCAATAATATAATATATGGTGACCAGATCAGGGTAACTAGCATATCCGTCATCTCAAACATTTATTATGTATTTGTGTTGGGAATTTTCAATGTCAACTGGCTGTTGTGCAAAATAAATGAGAGAGAGTATGAAGGCCCTTTGGAGACTGTGACGTGCGATTTAAGTGTCTGCCACACACACCTCCTCTTCCCTCTGTCATGCCTTCGTGTTTGTTTTCTCCTCTGCTGGCAGTTCTTTTCTCTACCCTATGTCCAGGCCTGGCTCAAATGGTGCCTCCTCCGACAGTTCACCATGATGGAGCCATCTGGAAGATACAATGGGCCTTCCCTCTCTCCTGCCATTCCTTTCTCCATAGCAGTCTTTCAGCGCTCTTCACTTTCTACTTTAAAACTTTTTAGGTTTTCCCTTCCTCACCAAGTAAGCATTCTGAGACTAGAAAGTCACTTTGTTTTGTTTTGTTTTGTTTTGTGTGAGGTGGAGTCTCACTCCACTGACAGGCTGAAGTGCTGTGGCATGCTCACAGCCACCCCAGCATTGATCTGCTGGGCTCAGGCGATCCTTCCACCTCCTCTACCACACCTGGCTAATTTTTTTATTTATTGTAGAAATGAGGTCTCGCCAAGTTGCTCAGGCTGGTCTTGAATCCATGGGTTCAGGCAATCCTCTCATCTTGGCCTCCCAAAGTGCTGAGATTACAGGCTTGAGCCACCACACCTGGCCTAGAAAGTCACTTTGTATAAACAAAACCCATTGCATTATAGGTCCCTGCCTATATACACTAAAAACTCATTAAAGAAAAATGTTTTTCCAGATGTTGAAGACAGTTCCTGCCCTACAGGAAGGTTAATAGCTAGATAATAAATAAGAGTATGGGATAGTTCAAGTGCAAGATCATTATCACCATACTCTGAGCTCTGAAGAAATATCAAACAGTGGACTCTATAAACTGGGAATGGGGGTGTAAGGTTGCAGGGAAAGCATCCTGAAAGTGACTATTGCCAAGAAATAAGTAGATACCAGACTGATGATCTGAATGCAAGAAGAGGGAGAGGTAAAGTACTAAGCATGGAGAATGACACCAAGAAAAGATCAAGAGTGAGAGTTCATCCATTCATTCTTTCATTTCCTTCTTCAATCAGCAAACATTTAGTGAATGTTCTGTTCTACAGCGGGCTCAGTGCTAGGCACCAGATAAGCACAGGTGATAGAGGGCAACAGAGGTACCATGATAATAAGGGTATTGTTTTAGTAAGGGTAGTGTTGTGTCTCCAGCCCATACCAAGGTCATCACTGATGCAGGAATTCTGGCTTGTCAACATCTGGCAAAGGCCATTTTTAGGGGCAGGATCTCCATGGGCAGACCATGGTTTTGCATCAAGGGTGGCACCATCTGATCCTTCATCCCTGGGAGACTCCCAGAACACAGGGAAAACAATGGAGGTTAATGGTCACTGCAGCAATCAACCTCTGCACAGCACCAATGGCAGGTAGTTTTTGATTTCTCCAAAAAAGAAAAGGCTCTTTCTTAATAAGCTTCCGTGCGGTCTTTAATTATGCATTTTTGTAACTAAACATTATGTTCCAACTAGGCACCAGACATTTTCTGTGAATCATCTCATTTAAAGTGCTCAATAATGCCATGTGAGTTGGATTCTCTTTCCCCACATTTTACCATTGAAGAAAGAAGACAGCGATATTAAGTAGCTTTCCCAAGGTTACACAGTTTGCAAATGAGAAACCAGGTTTTGATTGCAAAGCTAGTGTTTTGTTGTTGTTTTTAACCACATAGTTCTAGATTCATGCCTTTGCACATTGTACTCCTGCTGAGCTTCCTGGGCATAGAGGGGTAGGTTGGGACACACTTCACGTGTGCGTTTTGTCACACTCGAGAAAGCGTTCTAAAACTGAAAAAGAAAAAATGCTGATCAGGTTTGTGCCGGGAACTGTAATATGAACCTAACATTTTAGAATGGATTCTTTAGAATTCAAAAGAACTAATAATAAATATGATGTGACCATTATTTTTGGTGAGCAATTAGAATAGTATTATCTTGACAGAATTGAATTCCCATTAATGGAAGTCGGAAGAGTACTTCAGAATTTGGCACATCTTCACTTTCATGTTTGAAGTAGGCACTGGAAACAATGTTCTCCTAAACTTCAAAAGCCCACTTATTGTTGGAAATTTGTTCATGGATATATGTAGCTATTCTTTGGCACTTTTTTGTAGAATGCTTTAATATCCAATTTCAGAGGCTCTCGAGCACAATCATACCAATTCAGGCTCGTTCACTCACACATTTGAAAAAACTGATCTAAAGTTGGGCAAAGCACCATTTGAAATCCACAGGACTTGTGGCTCGACTCACTGAGTCATTAATATGCCTGTACTGCTTCACAGAAGGATGTATTTGTCGAGCACAGATGTGTGTGTCCACAGAAGGATGCCACAAATGCAAGTCTGTGCACATGAGCGCATATACATTGCACTTTTGCATCCATGGGTACATGTTCTGTGGAACTGTCTTTTAAAGGCACATCAATTCATTCATTGAACATATATTACCTAGCATACTCCATGTGTCTCTCTTCTAGACACCTGCTCAGGATTCAAAGAATCCGTAGACCCAGGCTATCAAGGGGAAAGAAACCAGAGAAAAATAAAATGCTAAATACCCCATTGAAAAGTTGCTGTTAGCAGCAAATGGGTGATCAGGGTTATGGAAAGAAAACGAACAGTCCTCACAGCCTCATACAAGAAGAGACCACGTCTTAACTATCAGTAATGCTGCCATTCCTTGAACTCTCATCACGTGCAAGTGACATTTTTTCTGGTTCACATCCGTCTTTCTAAGATGAGAAAGCAGATATTAAAAGACTTACCCTGGGACACATGGAGGGTGACGGCAGAGGCAGAGTTCACACTCACTTCTGCAGCCTGCAAAGTCTCCACGCTCTCCATTCACCCATGGTTCCACTTCACTCTTTCACTTTGTTTGACTCCTCAGAAAAAAGTAGTGGAACAGACTGAGGTTCATTGCTAGGGCTACACTCCCCCTTCCTGTGGTCTCCACAGGACACGCACACAGTCAGGTGCCAAGAGGTGGGGAGCAGGGTGGCCAGTCTGGGAGGGTGCTAATGCTAATGAGAAGGCAGAACATCCAGACAGGGAATGAGTTGAGCTGGAAGGGGCTGGCAGCCGCAGCAGAGCAGCCTGTCCGTGTCAGGGGCTTTCCATGGTGCAGGCATGTGTGGAGGGTATCAGGCCTTGGACCCATCAGCCCATCAGCCTTGGACACTCCGTATCTCTCCTGGCCCCAGGAGAGACTCTGGCTCAACACAGAGTCAAACAAAAATGCAACAATAGGATCTCTGGGGCCATGCTTGTCCACCAGAAGGCTGTACAGCTATAAGTGGCTCTCTGAGACCCCTTATTCACATATCCCGTATATATAGTAATATATGTGATTCATAGTATGGTGCATATCGATGCATGCACATGTGAGATATATATATGCATATATATATATATCTTATATATATGACCCCAAAACCCTGGAATTTATTTATTAAAAAATGTGTATTTATTCTTATATATTTAAATGTCAGTCACCTTCAAAGTACTCTCAGTTTGATGCACTACACCTATCAAGATGTCCTTTCCACTGTTTTTGAACTCCTCAATTTTGATGCACTTTAGTGCTTCTGCCGGTTTTTTGTTTGTTTGTTTGTTTGTTTCTGTCTCTTCCACACCGGCAACACATTTTCCTTTGAGGATTTTTTCATCCAGGAAACAAACAAACAAAAAGTTGCTTGGAGCCAGATCGGGTGAATAGGGAGGGCGGGACACAGGGGTCCTGCTGTTTTGGGTCAAAAACTGTTGAACACTCAGCACAGTGTGGGCAGATACGTTGCCATGTTGGAAGAACCAGTCACCTGCTTGCCACAGCTTAGGACGTTTTTTCCACAAACCGTGATACAACCTTCTCAAAACTTCCAGATAAAACTTTGGTTGATGTGGAAGAACAAATTCCAAGTGTATTACAAGGGGCCTGGCCTCAAAAAGATAATTCTGGGTTTTTTCCTGAGTCCCCTCTTCTATATACACAGAAGAAAAAAAAGTATATACATTTTAAGAGATGTTATCTATGTATTACTTTTCAGAGTTGGCTTGGATTATGGTAGCAACATGTAATATGACATTCGCTCAACCATGCTTTCACCATTTTCTCTGTCCTGCCTGTCGCATGGTGATGCTAGCATTTATTTGATTAATACCATCTTTTGAGTGGACATCATACTTAAAATATATATACATTTTTTTAGTAGTTCCCTTGTATATATGTATACTCATCTATATATATTAGAAATGTGAGTGACATCACTGGAAGGCAGCTTATTTATAAAACGACATTCTTCTGGTAAATTTTCAGTAGCAAAAATTGGCTTTAGAGTAGAATGTATTATTTCTATATTAAAATCAGATATAATGTTAGTTTTTCATTGCGATAATACTTGCTTAACTGCCCTTATTTTATATTTACCAGGCTTGTGTAAATTTTTTTAAAGAGTGGGAATTGATTTTTTTAAGAGAAGTATTATTGGTGTCCTTCACATTAAATGATTATTGCATGGGACCCCAAGGCCTCGGAAAATATAGGTCTCTGTAATCTAACACTGAAACATCATCAGGTGAGAATGTTTAAGCAGTTTGCTCATGGTGCCCAGTCAAGCAGTGGCAGGACCTCCTCACTGGCCCAGCACTGGCTGGGCATCATGGCAGAATATGGTCATGAAGGATGCATTAAGGAGTAGTCTTTTTCTCCTCCTCTTCCTCTTCCTCCTCTTCTTCATTCTTATCCTCCAAGAAAAGAGAAGCACCAGGCTTTTATTTTTTTAATACAGTTTTAAATTTTAGAACAATTTTAGATTTACAGAAAAATTGCCAAGATATTACGGTTTCCAGACATCTCATATCCAATCTCCCTATTATTAACATGCTATATTGTAGGATACCATTGTCACAATGAACGAGCCAATATCAATATATTATTGTGAACTGAAGTCCACACTTTATTCAGATTTTCATGGTTTTTAACAAATGTCTTTTTTCTTTTCTACTTTCCCATTTGAGACACCATACTACATTTATTGATCTTGTCTCCTAAGGTTTTTCTTGGCTGTTATATTTTCCCAGAATTCCTTGTTTCTGATTACTTAACAGTTGTGAGGAATACTGCTTAGATATTTTGTAGAATGCCCCTCAATAGAGACAAGACTTGTCTGTTTTTTTTCATACTTAGAATGCAGTTATGAGTTTTGAGAGGAAAACAGAAGTAACATCACATTCTTTTCATACAGTGAGTCTTCTTTTTCAACATAAGTAAAACACCTGGCACATCGCAGGTACTCAGGAAGTGTAAATAATGCTAGTAAATGTCAGGTTCTGCCCCTCCCTTTCCCAGGCCAGTTTAGTAACCAGAACATAATTTGTATATGAAACACGTTTACTATATTTTTGTTCCTCTCCTTTAGAAAGGTGGGAACCAGATGGAAAGCAGGCTTGACCCTACCATATGCCCCAACAAGGTGATGTCTATGGGCTGTGACAACAGGCAGTGTCTTTGCTGTGTGTGTTCTTGTTGGGTTTGGTCAACGGGGGACCAGCAGGAGTGCAGAGAACAGGAGGAAAATGAGATGGGAACATTTGCTCAGAGCTGGGCTCATTCTGTTTGGTTGCCTCCCCCGGATGAAGGCCCTTGAAAGTCCTGTCCATGGCAGCAACCCTCCCAGTCGCCCCTCCCTTACCCTGTCTCTGCTTACTGAGGGGTGTGATGGTGCCTCCCTGCTGTTGTCCAGGGATCCGTGCTTTCTGGTTTCCACAAACCCTTCCCATGACCTTGTAAATGGTTTCTTTATTTAACTCTCCTCAATTACCCGTTTTAAGTCACTGTATTTTTCTCACTAGGGTCTTGACTGATATATCCCCTATATAAATTTGGATACAGAGAAAAAGTCAAAAGGGGCTTCTAACAGGTCAGGTAGCCAAATAGCATCTATTGAATTGTGACCTAATAGGGTAGTTTCATGTGTTTCGAGGATGAATCACTGTATCAGACACATCTCTGTTACTGCTCTCCGTCTTTCTAATGCTCTTCAGAATGACCTTTGCAGGCTTTTACATTTATTTTAATGATGCAGCCATCACACAAAATACTTTTGGAATTTTAGAATCCCTGTTTGAAATTATCTTTAGAGACAGTTTAACTTCAAGTGATCTTACCAAACTTGATTTCTCCTCTCTTCACCAGCCTGTGTTCTGAATTAACTTAAACTGTTTTCAAAAATTAAATCTGACCTCAAAGAGTTTTTACTGATGATATTTAGAACAACAAGGCAGGGTCTCCAAAATATATTTTTTTAATGAAAGAAAAGAGAGTTCCAGAAATGTTGAGCTGTGGCAACATTTGGAATAAGTATAAAGCATCCATAATAGGTGACTACTTGGTGTACGTAGAATTCAGTTAAATGTGCAGAATCTGCTGTGTTTGTTTTAAAAATTGTCATTAGACCATAATAACATAGTGTTTTATAATTCAGGTTCTGAGATCTGACCGTCTGGGCTTAAATTCTGGTGTCATCACTTATTATCTGTGTGTGACCTTAGTTAAGTTGCCTATCTTCTCTTTGCCTGGAGTTTCTCATTTGTAAGATGGAGACAGTAAAAGTACCAATGCTGCAGGGTCTTCTGAAAATCACACGAATTAGTGTTCATAAAGCATTTCAGATTGTGCTGGAACATAGGAATTAATCAAATGTTAGCTATTACCATTGTGTGCTATACTGTGTCATAGGTCTCAATTAATGGACATCAACTTTCAGCAAATTTGTGCTGTAGCTGTATTTTGAAGTTCTTAAGTCTTGTTTATTTTTTATTAATTAATGGTTGTTATTTTTATTCAGTTCTGCTAACATGTAAAACCAAGATTTGTTCAGAGATTAGCAAAGTAAAGACATATATTTACTTTTTTGTTTCTGTAGCCAAAAATTGAGTAGTATCCTTTAGAAATAAAGAGTCTCTGATGAACTAAAATTTCTGACAACACTCAAATAAATCAGCCCCAAGGCTGGGAAAGGAATTGGAGTCTGTAATTCCCACTTGTTATGGGCCTCTGTCCTCCACATATATCCAAACAGAAGGAGAAATATTATCACCAGTGCGTGTTTTGCAGTAAAATGACATACATAGGAATTGCTTTTCTTTCTAAATATTTCAAATAAAAACAACATTTTCTAATTACCCAATGACAGGTTTTACTTTTTAATTTCTAAGATGCAATATTCTCCTGGGATATAAATACACACATACATACACACACATATATAATTGTTAAACTATTGTACAGTCAAATTAAGTTGGCTGAAATTACTAAGTAGCCCCAGGAATTAGTGAAGTAAACATTTGCCCCCACTGGGATGTGGAAGACTTCCAGGAGTCCCAAGCATACACCTGCAGAAAGCAGTGATTCACCTCTGAGTCACTGGGCAAATGTTAGCAAGAGAAGCCAGTCAGGACACAAAGGATGCACTTGGCTGCCAGCTCTCTCCTGCTCTCCTAGAATAATGACATTAATGACACTTCCAAACAGCTCACCCAGTCACAAAGTGGGAGATTACAAAATCCATGTGGCAGCTGATTTCCTAATAGGATGCATTAAACAGGACATTGCATGTTTTATGGGCTGAGGTTGATTAGACTATAAGACTAAAAATATGTAGCTAAAGTGGTTGAAAAATAAGCCTTGGAAGTTCAGATCAAAGCATTACAGGGGGGTGATTAGATAAATAAAAAGTTTAAGCCTAACTGAGCAAATAATTGCACATCCCCTGAAAAGCTCGGTTCACAGGGATTGATCAAATGTGAGTCACCCCAGGCACAGATGTCTTTCTAAGAATATGCCTTTTAATTTTTTTAATGTACATCAAAAGAAAAAAAAAATCTGGGTACTGACCAGCAAATACTCCTGTTTGTATAAGAAAAGCCTCTTTAAGATACTGACAAAAATATATATATCCCTCATTGTTTAAAGAGGCCAATTTTTTCCTTTCTCTTCCTTTTCAGTCTGTAGTAAAAGGTTTTTTTCCTTCTTTAACACAGACTAATAGAGCTCACCAAAAAAATTCTAAAATATTTCTAGAGTCTTATCTTGTCCATTATTGTATAGAAGTCAGATGCAGGTTTATGTTAAAAGCATGTACTGTTATTTTTCTAAAGACAAATGTGTCACTGGGAAAGATTCATCTTTGTCTAGTTAAAAAACAGCACAACAACAAAAAAAGCATTTGGGAAGCTTATTTGTGCATTGGTATGTGCCAGACAAAATTTATCTCATTTAATCCTCATGACAGTGCTTGAAGGAAGGTTTTCATATTCCTACTTTATATAGGAGGAAGTCGAAGTCCATTTCTAAATTAAGCAACCTGTCCTAAGTTTCCTGGCTGGGAAGGCAAGTGGAGTGTGAGCCCAGGTGTACACCGGGCTTTCCCAGCTGAGAGCACTTCTGACAGTCATTCTTTCGCATCTCCAGTTCCACAACTGTAACTAGATTTTGATCATTTACGTGAGCTGGTCTTGGCTGTTTCCTCAAGGCAGGCTCCCAGTATTGGAAAAAAGCAATCTGAGGTAAAGATAATGGCTTTCCAGAAACCACATGATACAAGGCAGATAGGCAGGTCAACGAGCACTCAAAGCATTAGGGTTCATGTCTGTGATTTGGTTCTCAGTTTTTGTGGCCAAATGGTGACCAGGGGAAATATTTTGGTAGCTGTAGCTCTTGGTGAGTTCTTGTCCTTGTCTCAGAATCAATAGTTTCTTTGGAAGCAGCATGTATTCTGCAATAATTATAAGAAAATGGTGATCAGAATGAGAGAAGGGGAATGGAAATACTGGTAGCGTCAAGTTTTAGTTTCCACGTCTGCCCATAAGCTAGGTTTCACAGCATTGTGAATGATATTATTATATCTTAATTTACACCTCGCTTATAGCCGACACTCTTTTTGACCTTTGTTTACTTGACTATTTCTGCAACCGGTTGTTGTTTTATATTTTAACTTCCATCAGACAGAAAGGTGTGGGAAACAGTTTAGTACAGAGAAACAACCATTCCCTCAAGGAGTCAGACTAGCCTGGTTCAAATACCAGCTGTGTGCCTTTCAGAAAGTTGCTAAGCTCTCTGTTCCTCAGTTTCCTCACTGATAAATAGTATTAGCTCACAGGGTACTCAGTCCATTTGGACTGCTATAACAAAATAACACAGACTGGAAGGCTTAAATGACAAAAGTTGATTTCTCACAGTTCAGGAGGCAAGAAGTCCAAGATCAAGGTGCTGGCCACTTGGATCCCTGGTGCGTGCTCTCTTCTTCCTGGCTCATAGATGGCCATCTTCTTGCTGTATCTTCACATGGCAGGACTGACAGAAAACTGGCTCTGATCCTTTCTAATAAGGGCACTAATCTCATCATGAGGACTTCACCCTCAAGACCTCATCTAAACCCGTTCCTCAAGGCCCTGCCTCCTAAATACTATCACACTGGGGACTGGGAAGGACACAAGCATTCAGCCCGTACCAGGTACCATCTGCAAAGCAACTGGCAAGAACTCTATAAATGTTAGTCATCACCATTGTTAGTCAGATACTAAAATTAAGGAAACAGATATTACAAAAAGGTGCATCTATGTATCCCTTTTGATGAATACAGAGACAAGCATTAATTGTGCCAGACACTAAAAGACACATGTAGGAAAAGCAAGGTTTCTTCCCTCAAAGAGCTCCCAGTCTCCTGTGCCTTTGGAAGATTCTCCTCCAAAAGACACCATGTCCTTCTTGAGCACCACCCTCTGTTTTACAGGGAAGGTGACTAGCTTCAGGGAAACATCCACGACAGGCCTGGAGCACACGTCTGTTGCACAACTATATGAGCCTTGGGACAGAGGTCACTAGACAAGCATTCAAATCCCAGCTGCTATAGTTATAGTCTGTGACTTTGGGCAAGTCACTTATCCTCACTCAGTTCAACTTTTTCCTCTGTGGAATAAGAATGCTATTTATTTTTTACTCTAAACTATTTATGTTTGTCTTATTATTGCATCAGAAACTGATGTTTACCTTGTACCTTTGAGTGGTTCCCAAGAAGGAGACAGCTGTGCATAGCATTGGGGCCGCAGTGTCCTTGCGATGACTGGAATAGTAGCATTATTATCATCGCCATGTAATCTATGTCATGCACCATGTGTGTAGTATGTAACAACTAAAGCCCTAGTATGCAGCATTGTTGTGAGAACTGAATGAGTTGAGTATGTGATAACTAGCCATAGTTATCCCATACAAATACTCAACAAATGTTCTTAAAACAAACAAAGCAAAACCAAGTACAGTCCTCCCTTGTCAGGAGCGTAGGTCAGGAGAAAGTCTCTGCACCGTCAACACATTTATCTGTAATGATGGGCTAGAACTCAATAAATAACAATAATATACCAAGGAGAGAGCTACAAGAGTAAAAACAAACTTACAGAGCAGCCAAGTGCCAAGAACTGTCATTGTCCTCAAGGATCTACTGGCTATGGGCCCTTGTAAGTTTCAGTGTTAACATTTAATATGCTCTGGCACCAAAGATGAAGCAGATAATAACATGAAAAGTTTTTCCACACTGCTTTTCACTGATTAATTTAGAAATTCCCCACATATTAAAAACAAAACAAAGCACAAGTCTAAAACAGTGTTGGTTGCTTCTACCCTAAAGCAGTTTTCCACATTCTCTTTGTCTCGTGTAAATGCAGATTCAAAGGAAAGTTGTAAAAGTGATACATGCTCATTTTCCCCCTAAATTTAGATGTAAGTCTCAATGAATATTAATGGCACAAGTGAGCCAATATAGAACAGTGTTTTTCAAAGACTGATAGTCAGAGTATCCTTCTCAGAATCAATTGAGGTCTTTGTTAAAAAATGTGGATTCCAGACCAGTTATCTTGACCTTCTGGGGATGGGGCCCTGGAATCCCCATGTGTAACTTGCTTCTTAGAAGACTGTGGCATGCAGATACTGCAGAGCCTCTGACACTTCAGGATAAAATTCTCTGGACTTATTTTGCCTTCAAATAACACCTGTCCATTTTTTTTTTTTTTTGAGTTGGAGTGTCACTCTGTTGCCCAGCCTGGAGTGCAGTGGCATGCTCACGGCCACCACATCCTCGACCTGCTGGGCTCAGGTGATCCTTCTGCCTCAGCCTTCCAAGGAGTTGGAACTACAGGCACATGCCACCTTGCCCGGCTAATTTTTTTTATTATTATTTATTGTAGAGACGAGGGCTCGCCAAGTTGCCAAGGCTGGTCTCGAACCCCTGGACTCAGGCAATCCTCTCACCTCGGCCTCCCAAAGTGCTGGGATTACAGACTTGAGCCACTGTGCCTGGCCTACCTGTCAATTTTTAAAACCATTGAAACAATAGTCAGATTTAAAATCCACAAATGAGCATACAGAGGACATAAAAACATTTCTGGCTTAGGTACCGTTGTTCCTCAATATCTGCGAGGTGTTGGTTCCGGGAGATCGCCGATCCCCCACCACACGCCAAAATCCAAGGATGCTCTAGTCTCTCATATAAAATGGCACAGGCATATAACCTCTGTGTAATCCTCCCATATACTTTAAATCATCTCTAAATTATTTCTGGTGCCTTGTGTAAATAGTATACTGCATTGTTTTTTATGTTGTACTGTTATTTTTATTTATAGTTATTTAAAAAATATTTTTGATTTGTGGACACTGAGAATACAGAGCTGTGGGCATGGAGGACTGACTGTAGTCACAAATCCCGGTATTAGAACCCAGCAAACAACCATTTTGCCAAGTTTGAGCCTATGGCTCTTCTAAGCTTACCAAAGTACAAAGGGCCATCCAATAATTTTAAAAGAAAAAAATGTGTGTGTGTGTGTGTGTGTGTGTGTGTGTGTGTGTGTGTGTGTTACAGCCAGGTAGACCAAAATGTTAAATAACCATGACAGAGTAGGTTCACAGAATCACTAGTCACATCTTTTTGATATATAATGAGTATCAAAAAATCTTCAGTACTCAGAAAGGCCCACTGCAAATCAACCAATATTGTGTACCCATT
>CAUYQG010117132.1:0-57045 GCA_963574415.1 Tarsius wallacei
GCCTTCCAAGTAGCTGGAACTACAGGCGCGCGCTACCACGCCCGGCTGATTTTTGATTTATTGTAGAGATGAGGTCTCGCCAAGTTGCCCAGGCGGGTCTCGAACCCGCAGGCTCAGGCAATCCACTCACCTCGGCCTCCCAAAGCGCGGGATTGCAGGCTGAGCCACCGAGCCTGGCCAAGTCTTCTTAACTACATCCTTTCATCCTGAAAGGTTCCACTAATTGTCATCTCCTCTGTAAAGCCTTCCCAGAACTGGTGCCTCCCCAGGCTAATTAGACGCCCCCTCTTCTGTGAGCGCAGGGGCCTTTTGCTTACTCTAGTGGCTGATGCTACTGGTCATTTCTCTGATTGTTCTTTCTCTGGTCTCTCCCTTGGAGGACTGTGACCTCCCTGTCACCACCTCTGTCTGAGACATGAGGTGTGAGTGCAGCCCAGTGTCTAATGCAGCCTCTGACATGTAGCAGGTCCTAATGAATTAACTACACCTTATAGTCACTAACAAGATGATAAGTTCCCTCAAGCTAACAGTGTTAACTACCCCAGGACCCAGCACAAAACCATTGAGTCAGTTAATAAATCAAAATCTTTAAGAGCTCCAAGAACTGATGCTCCATCAGAAATAGAGTCTATGGAGCATAAAACACATGGTGATATTTTGGTCAATGCCTTGATATTATGAGTATTTTCTACCAGCTTTATCGGTTCACGAGGAAGGGCACGAGAGCAACTCTAGTTCCTCTGACCTCCCCTCCTTCCTTCCAACTGTCATCTGTTGTCACTTGATGGGGGGAGAGCAGGACACACAGCTTGTTTCTGATGCCTGACCTGCAGCGTTAGGCAGTTCCCACGCGTTAGCAAAGGCAAAAATCTGACTTAGAGAGCTAAAGCAGTACTGGTAAGCTGACATGGACTGCAAAACCAGCAATTCACCCAGGTCTCAGCTGTGCAGAGGATCTAATTGTTCATTGATCACTGACACACATTCATTATGGCCTAGGGAGAGAAGCCTGGCTCTTGGAATCTGCAAGGAACTATAAGTTGTTCAGTTTGTAACATAAGGCAGGGAGAAGGTGAAAGGATGCAGAGGGAGATGAAACAGCAAAGATAGATTATGTGAGATGGAATATAGTTAATAGCAATTATATTAGTGATAGCATAAATTATTCATATTTAGTTAACAGCCATTATATTAGCAATGATAGTAATAGTTATGAGTTAATGGGCTAATGATGATTACATTGTTATAATAACAGATAGAAGAATAATTCCATGCTAACAGATCAATCTGAAAATAAGTGAAATACAGAACTGTAAGTGGTATGGATATGTTCATGAGAAAAATAGAATGTGAGAAACCATGTACATGAAAAATTATTAGAGGATAAATTGGGCCAGCTAAAAAAGGAAGACTTTCAGTAGAATTGTTTATCCAATGTCATTTCCTACAGAGAGACTTGAGTGGCCTTCGTATGTTTCCTGAGTGTTCCAAGATGCCATCATGTGGAGATGGAAGATACATGACCCATACTACCCTGGATCCCTAATCTTTTGAATTTGGGGTGGGAAGGCAGCACATGGGGCATCTGATCTGAGACCCAGACTTAAAAAAGGTTGTCCTATTATCTCTGCCTAGAAGGGGACACCTACAAAACGATGAATACACATAAAGTCCAAGAAATTGACTTTCTTGGGCCCTGAAACAGAAAACTAGAATTACAACAGAAGCTGTTTCTGCCTTACTGAGAGTTTGATCAGAATCTGGGCACCCTAAATCTTCTCATCTTTGTATGGAGACCATAAAACCTGAGTACAGGAGGAGGGGTGTGTATGCATGCTTGAAGGAACTCTCCTCTGGGTTCCCAAAGTGCCCCAAAATGCAGCCCTTGCCTTGGGGACTGTCACAGCTTCCTGTAACCTGGCTGCAAGGAGGCTTCCCATCTACCTGAGGAAAAAACCCTCACAGCTGGACATTTGATGTCCAAGCCACCCTTGTGCACACATAACTCCCAACAGAACACAGAAGTCCAACAAATATTAGCTAAAGGCATGATGAGTGCTGACTTGGAAATAGAGACTCCTGCCTACAAGAAAATAAACAGAAATCAGAGAGGTATGTTATCAAGTGACTGGTTTTCCAAATGATAAGCCTACAAAGAATTTTGAAAATGTGTGGTCCATAAAACAGAATCTTTGTATTTTTTAATACTACTTCAGGATTCATTTGATAGAAAACAATCAATTATGTAGTAGTCAGTTTGTTAAGGGATAATGGAAGTACATATTTTTAGATGGAGAAGATTTGCCTCAGGTCTGTGAGGTCGGAGAACAGTCATCAGAATGGTGAAATGCTGTCAGACACTTGGCATGATATACAGCAAGTGTTCTTCTGTGCCTAAAATGGGAATTGCTGTAGAAGCTAAAGTCCTCTATCATCTGTCTATCCATCCATCCATCCATCTATCCATCCACCATTCCATCAAAATCATCCACAACTTTCCTCTTTCCATCAGACGGGAGGTAATATGAAGGGTAAAGCGAAGTATATAGAGTTGGAAAGAAATGTTGCTAAATTTCTCTAATATAAAATTATTCAGTAAAAAAACCTGCTATTCAGTATTTTCCCTAGAAATACAACACACACACACACACACACACACACACACACACACACACACACAGGCAAAGTGTGTAACAAAGACACACAGGAATAATTCCTAGCCAGTCACTAAGTAATTATTTGAGGCCATGTTAAACCTTACCTTGGAGTTGTTTAAAACAACTGCTTTGCCTATGACATGCATGAACAGTCAACTTTCCATTGTCTTTTAAGGCAAGGGCAGCAAGAGTACAGATGATCCCTTTTCTACTAGAGCCCTAAGAAATAACAGGATAGACTTCTCAGAGTTTAATCTCTCTTCCCATTTAGTGGAGGTGGTAAAAAATAAAGAAATGAATAAATGATAGGTTTCAAAATTTTTAAAAAAAGGTAAATATCTACAAAATGAATAGTTATCTAAAATGTGACCTGACTGGGCCAGGCTTTGGATGGAGTGCTCTGGGTGGAAGGTGGATACAGGGTGTAAAAAACAATTAGTCAGAATGTGACTCAGTACTAAGCTCGTGAGGGCACTTTATCAATTCTGTAACCACTTGGAGTTGGCCACAGAGAGTGCTTAGTTAGAATACATGATCTCTAGGGCTCCCTAGTATAAGACTCCCCAGGCTCCATCTGGGTCCTTTCCCCAAGGTCACAACCACCTAGCTTTGCTAAAGAGCTGGGGTGGGGGGAATGACTAGACCCCTGCAATCTCTGGCTCATCCCACCTTTCACTACCAGATCATTCATTTGTCGATTCTGTTATTTGGAAAAATACCCTTGGCTCCTTGTGCTCTTAGGGGCTAATTTAAAGCTCTCAGGTATAGGGCCATAAAGTCAATAATGAGCAACCGTCAGATTTCTAAGAGAAATATGCCTTACAGACGTGACTAAGGGATGCCATATCATTCAGGTTTGACAACTGTACACATATTATCAACACCCACATAAAATAGTTTTATCTCAACATCACTTAGACACACAAAACACTTATGGAGACTTTTGAAATGATTTTTTTAAAGTTCAAATGATCGTGAAGGTCTCATTTAAATCTCAAAAACAGCAAGTAAATTAGCCAATCTACTTGTACAGACATTTTTCCAACATTCCATTCAGCTTTTAATTACCCAATGGGTCATGATGGCTCCTTTGGAGCTGCATTGGAGTCATTTCACAGCCCCGTGTCACTGTGGCTGTCACAGATACCCAGCACTCTGTACTCCAGCAAAAAACCATTTTGAAATAAGAGTTGGGAAAGAATACTGTACATGTGCAAGAGCAAGCCTTTGAGCTTCCCTGCCTTAGCCGTTTAAGCGTTCTTTTTAAAAATAGCTACAGCAATTAGACCATGTTTGTGCAGCAACTGCAAACATACCATTTCTGAGTTCCAGGAGCACGAAAACCCTCTAAGCTGTTAATCTTATGTTTTCTCATTTCTGTCACTACCTCGCTGTGATTCCAATGCAGTTTATATACGTACATATGTAGACACATTTCTTCATTTTCCATGAATTTTTGACATAACAATCTTTGCCCCCGCAATCTCAGAAAGCAGAATATTATAAACACTTAAAAGATTTGACATGAAGCCAATAAGACAAAATAACATAAGATGAGCAGGAATGGAAAAAAAAAGGCAAGCACAATAATAATGCAGACAAGCATACTGCAGCAGCAACTTGCACCTAATTATGATAAAGGCATAAATGAACTGTATAATGCAAATGCTTTCAACCAAATATGAGGAAAAGCTGCAAATGGGTTTTCACTAAATGTAAAATGCTAAGCTATCCCCAGTGCTGGGCCTTTATAATTGCTCCTTACCTTTTTTCAACATCTGGAGCAGACTCTTCTATCTTTATAAGAAAGTAAGAAGCTTCTAGAAAAGCAGGCATTGTCAAGGAAGGGAGTGTAATAGAGTAGAATAAAACACTGGGCTCTGGACCCAGTGTTGCCACTAACCAGATGTGCGATCTGGGGCAAATCAGTCACTTCTCCAGTCAGTCTTATTGATTCTGGCTTAGAGATTAGTGCCACAAAAGACAAAGAGAAATTCTTAGGGGTCAGTGTCTGTCTACCCTAAAATAAGTGTTCTTATTTTTGTTGTACCTGGAGACACAAGAAGAGATAAATACAAGTAAACCATTGGTGAATGGTTGAGAGGTTAACGAGAAGGGTATTACCACAGCAGTGGCACATTCCACGGAAAATAATGAATGAGTGGGAACAAAGCTAGGTGTAAGAAAAAGTTCAGAGGAGGGGAAAGAGAAGACCCAGCTAGTCAGAGAAGCCAGAAGACCTGGAGCAGTTTAGAGAACCGGCCAGGCTTTACCTGCCACCGTGATGCCCTGAAGGTTCATGGTAGGGCCCCAGTGCCCCGGCTCTGCCTTTACTCCAAATGTTTCCTCCAGGCAACCTCTTCCTCGATTTGGTAGGTTTCCCTGTCATTAACCCCTTCCCCCTCGATCACAGAGTCTCATTTTATAAGGGGAGGGGAAAGAGAGGAATCAGAGCAAAACAGAAGATCACATTCCATTTTTTGCTTGCCCTCTACCCTTTGTGGTTTCTTTGAGCTCTTACACGGAAACTATCACTGGCATCTAGTAAGAGCAGATGGTGCAGAGAGAGGTCACTACACTTTTCAGTTAAGGACTTCAAATATGTTCAAACAAGTTAGTGTATCAATAAAGAAGTCAGGTCTTCTTCTTACCCACCCAGTTGCCAAGTCCCTAAAGGCCCTCTCCTCTTCCTTCCATAAACTATCCACAGGCCCCATGCGCCAGACCCTTGCTAGTCTCTGGTAGCAACGGGAAGTAAATGTGGGAAAAGCACTCTGCAGGGATGAGCCCAGAGGGCAGGAGACCCCAGAGGCGAGTCCTCCAGCCACGCCTGCCTGGGGGAAAGAGGTGTTTGAGGGGTTGTCAGCAATTGGCTTCCCCACCTTCAGCCTCTTAAAGCTTAGCTAGAACAATCAGTATGTCTTTCCTGGGTAAATGCCAAAGTCTCTCACTGGCCTTTCTTCTTGCTTCAGCCCCTCTACAGAGTAGTGTCTCTTGAACCACGTGTGTGACTTACTGGTGTTGTACTTACTTATTTGTTCATGCAAAAACACTGAAGGCCTACCATGTACCACCAGTTACTATAAAAAAGAGGTTTTGTGGTCAAAAAAATTAAGAAACTCTCTTCTCAGAATTCACAACATATGCATTAGCATCTGAAAGCACATTCTGGAAGAAATAAAGACAGTTTCCCTTCCTATGGCCTAAGAAACACAATTTAGAAACGAATCCTCCAGCCCATCTTCTCCATTACTAGATTCGTCTTCCTAAAACACAACTGTCATCACATAGCTCCTTGGCTTTAAACCAGTGAGGTCACAGAATAAACTCTGACTCCATCCAAGCTCCTCCATTGTTTCCCAGACTTACTCTGTGGACCCTTTGTTCTAAGTGACTTGGGTCACTTGCCCCACACGCTCCCACCCACAAGACCTTGCTCACACTGATTTCTTACGTGAAATGCTCTCCCCGCTTCCAAATCTTTGTTGTGACTCACCCTTCGAGGTGTACCTCAAATGTCTCCCTAACAAGGTGAACTCTTTATCCAGCTCATTCATTTGCACCCCATGTTAGATTACAAACATTATCTACTATCTATTGAAGGGAATTTACTCCTCCCCCTTTAGCTCTTCCAGGCAGGGCCTGCTCCTTACTCGCCTTACACATTTTCACATCCAGCATGACCTCTCGTCTCCAACATTGAACTAGAAATCAAACAGAGAACTGACTGGCCTGGGCTACTTACCAGCTATAAGATCTCAGGTAAGTGGCACGCTCTGAATCTTTGTGTCCCCCCAGAATTCATACATTGAAACCTAATACAGGAAGTCCTCAACATATGAATGAGTTCTGTTCTGAGAGCCTATTTGTAAGTTTAATTTAAATCCAACAAAATTAGCCAATGTACGCAACTAAAACAATAGGCTATATAGTACTATATATGGGTGATACTGATACCTGGTGTGAGAAATAATACATCTAAAAACACAGGTATGCATTGTTAAAGTTCATAACTTGAAGGTTGGTAAGTAGGGGACTTACTGTATCCAATGTGATGGTATTAACAGGTGGAGTTTTGGGGAGGTGATTGGGTCATAAAGGAAGAGTCCTCATGAATAATATTTGCCCTTATGAAAGAAACCTGAGGGAGCCTGTCTGCCCCTTCTACCATTTGAGGACACAGCAAGAAGGTGTCACCTATAAACCAGAAATTTAGCCCTCACCAGACACCAAATCTGCTGGAGCCTTGATCTTAGACTTCAAGCCTCCAAACTGAGAGAAACAAATGTCTAGTTTATAAGCTGCCCAGTCTATGACTGAGACAGTAGGTCACCTAATTTTATTACCACCATTTTCCTTAATTAGGAGTACAGGCTCTGGGGTCCAGATAAGCATGGGTTTGAAATCCAGCTCTGCCACAGTAAGATGAAATAACCTCACAGCCATAGCAGCTACATGAGGGCACGTATTATTTGAACTTTTATCCCAGTTAAAAATGAAAGACTGTTTGGAAATCTCCCAGCTGGGCTACTCTTGTCCCCACAAAATGGAAAGCCATAGAGGCAAGGCCTTCATATTAGAAAGGTCCCACATAAGCAGCATTCAAGGAGAACAGAAAGCCCATGGAGTAGTGTGGAATCGAGCAGCACATCTGAGCCTGAGGAGAGAGGAGCCATAGGGCACCAGGAAAGAAGCCCACTTTACTCCACAGCATGTGTCACGTTTACAGGATCCGATAGAATGTCGGTTATCCGGACTAATTGGGGATTTAACGATCTGAATAATCAGTTTTTCTGGATAATTGATCATGATGGATGCAAGAGGAGGAATCATCAGTTATTCAGGCAGAAGGGTCCAAGAATTGGACTTTCAGGTGACCTACACTCCAAAAGTTAAGGACGACGACCACTTACAGGGCAACTGGGAAATAAGATGTCCAATTCTACACCTCTCAACCAATGTGCCTAGACTGCATGCTTGTGCACAAAACATGACGAGGGAGTAAGGAAGACCTTCTGAGAGGCCTATAAAAGCTTCAGACCAGGATGGCAACACTTGATGTAACAAAATTGCATATGGTCAACTACTCAATACTTTCTAGTGACCTCACAAAGTCAGCACCTTTCAAAATGCTAAGGACACAGCAGATTCCCTGGACCAAAAAAAAAAAAAAAAAAAAAAAATCCGGCCTCTTCAGGAAATATTCTGCAACATGCAGTTATTTTCCTTACACATGCAAATTCTCCAACACAGAGAGCCTTTGTAAACATAATGCTGTTTAAAAAATGTGCCTGACAAGAGACAATTTTGAACAGAGTATTGTGCTGTGGCGATGCAGCAGCACAGCAGAATAATCTGTTTTTGTTTTGTCTCTCTTTGAAACGTTCAGATTCTCTCTCTGCCTGGCTCTGTGTGCTCCAGAGAGAACAGAGGCTCAAAGCGCTGCACATTCCACAGGAAAATAATGCGACTGTCTGCTGATGCAGCATGGTGCAGGGAGCCATTCATGCACTGTGTCTGTTTTTCCCCCTGCAAAGAAACACAATGATTCCACATCAGCATCACCAAAAAGTTAACAGTCCTTTCAGATGGCCTTTCAATCCATGAGTGCTTTTATTATTTTTATACATTTTAAATGAACCCTGCCCTTGGCCTCTACTTTTTCTCATATAAAATATGCACTTCCCTGGGGGTGTAGATGCATAATAATCTCCACTGCTCATTATGTTTCAAGGCTGTGTTTCAATCCTGTTGTATTTAACTTTTATTCAAAGGGGGCTGATTTTATATATGGAGAGTTGCTTCACTTTGAGCAAAGTTCACAAAAAGATAAAGCCATTGACCATTAGAATTAAGAGATGGCTCTTCATCATTGAACGTCTTTGTAGTAAATCTTTAAATATTCACTTGGAAAATGTGTATTGGTTTATCTTTAGAAACAATACAACTTCATACTGGATAGCTCATAAAGGCCAACTCCATCTGTAACAACTTGCTAACAGCCACGACACTGCACCAAGCATGAGGGACAACATACACAGTCCCCGTCTTCCCCGTGTTTCCTGAGCTTATCGTCTTTGGGAGAGCTAGGGACATGCAAAAGCATAAGAGGTCAACTGGCACTGCTAGTTGGACACAGTAGCCCGAGCAGAGGCCACAACAGGAGGCTGGAGGAGGTCCCTCCGGAAGGACATAGGCACTCTACCCCACCTACTGCACCAGCCGCTCCTCACAGTGGCTGGCAGCGGTGCCTGCAGAGTGGTGGGGGCAGCCATCCCATACCCCAAGCAGGATTTAAGCCTGGAGTTATTGGTGGCCATCTTGTTACCACCTGAGAACCTGTTTGAGAACAGAGCTAAACTGGAGGGCAGCAGGACCCAAAATGGACAAAATAGAACAAGAGGGTCCAGCTGTGTCTGAGAGAGTCTGCCCTGGACCCTTCTACTACTTGTGCCAAGATAGCTTCTATTTACCTCTAATGCCAATTCCAGGAAGAAAGAGCTTTCAGGGCAACCAAGAGGAAGAGGCCAAAAGGCTCAACCACAGGGGCTGCCTTCTTCATCTCCTTTCCACCCCTGTCCACCTGCATAGACAATGGCCATCTGTGGCCTCACTCTCATCTGATGGCCCATCCTGGGACTCTGGTATTGTCTGCATTGGTAGAAGGAACACCTACGGAAGCCGGTGGGTATAACCCATGTCTTTCAAATATGGCTCGTTGTCGCGTTACTCCGAGGCACCCCAAAAATGAGTTCTTTTGCTCCTGAATCCCTCAAAGAATGCTCCCTTTTCCTGACTCCTGATCTAGATAGCTGGGAGACACAGGTGAAATAAATTTATCATGTATTCTCTTGCAAAAGAGTATGATTTCCCCTTTGACATAAAAATATAGTAAAAGTGATTTGAAGCAAAAAGACAATTACAAATATAGGCTTAGGTGTGACAAGAGTTTGAGATGATTAGTTGATGGAATATTTAAATGAAAGGAAGAGACTAATGGTGGTTGTACCAGATGGGCTAAGTACCAGAATATCCCTTTTAAAGGAAAATTTCCACATGAATCCTATGCTGTTTCCTAATGACCCAGCCATTCTGGCTACAGTTGAC
Organism: Tarsius wallacei; assembly: GCA_963574415.1. Lineage (NCBI taxonomy): Eukaryota > Metazoa > Chordata > Mammalia > Primates > Tarsiidae > Tarsius > Tarsius wallacei. Next base: position 9,765 of record CAUYQG010117132.1, read on the forward strand.
TGGACTATGGGTGGGCCCTGGCCAAAAGTGTGTGAAGAGATCTGCCAACACTGTCCTAACGTGAGGTTCATAGTGGGAACTAGACCAAGCTGATCCTCTCCTGGGTCTGGTAACATTTCCAAGAAATCTGCCTTTCCTGTTTCCACATGTACTTGTGCAATGGATTTCCCATCACTTGCTGGAACCTGGATGAGTTTTGTTTTCTGCAGCTCAGTGTGCAGAGTGTACCAGACAGAGAAGGCTTCCTCTGGCTTATGAGCACAGTTCCACGAACATTCTGTACATTCGTCTATTACAGCCCTTACCACATTGCTCTATAATAATTTTTCACTGTGTGTCTGTTTCACTGACTAGGACTTGCATCGTACTGTATTTCTATCACAGACTCCAGCACATTATGGACACTCAATAAATGTTGGTTAAATAAAGGAAAGCAGAGAAGCAGTCAGAGAAGGGATGAGAAAGCCCAGGGGATAATGAATTGAAGCAGAAATGAATACAGTATCGATTCAATGTCACTCCCAAACCCCAAACAAATAATAAAAAACTCTCCTGAAACAACTATTTTAAAAAGCAAACAATACACACACTCACTCAATAAAATTATTTTAGTTCCACTGAAAATCACACTCAGTAGATATGGTGCACACAGTTGAGTAGTAAGTAACGAGATCTGGGCAATTCCAGGGCTAACAAGTTTTGCTCACAACTTTGAATATCATACAAGGGAGGACTCCCTGAAAAATGAATTTACTTATAAAAAATTGTGCTGTATCCTTATGTGTTTAAACTTCAGTCACCTTCAAAGTACTGTCCGTTTGATGCAGTACCTATCAAGATGCTTTTTCTACTGCTCAGAACAGTTTTTGAACTCATCAGTTTTGATGCCTTTTTAGTGTTTCTGCTGTTTTTTGCTTCACCTCTTCCACATTGGCAAAACGTTTCCCTTTGAGGACTTTTCTCATCTGGGGAAACAAAAAATGATTGAGACGAGATTGGGTGAATAGGGAGGGTGGGCGGTATGGGGGTCATGCAACTGTTTTTTTGGTCAAAAACCGCTGAACATCAGCTAGGTGTGGGCAGGTACATTGCCATGGTGGAAGAACCAGTCACCTGTTTGCCACAATTCAGGATATTTATTCTGCAAATCTTGATGCAACTTTCTCAAAACTTCCAAATAAAAACTTTGGTTGGCCATTTGACCCAGAGGAACAAATTCTGAGTGTACTATAAGGGGCTCGCCCTCCAAAAGATAATTCCATTTTTTTGGGTCCCCCTCGTAAATGTTAACTAAGGAAAGATGATATAAGATCCTTACCACTCCTGCCATTTGAGTGGTACACCTTTGTGATTTATTTTCTTTTGCTAAGAATTTATTTTAAAAACATAGATTTACTATCTGATGCAGCAATTGCACTCCTAGGTACATATCCCAAATAATTCAAAATAGGAACCCAAACAGGTATTTGTACATGAACGTTCATTGCAGCATTATTCGTAATAGCCAGTAGGTGGGAAAAAAATCTAAATGTACATCAACAAGTAAACAAATTGTGGTATATCATATGATGAAACATTATTCAACCATAAAAGGAGTGAAGTTTGACACATGCTACAGTGTGAGCAAACCTTAAAAACATTATGCTAAATGGAGCCAGATGCAAAAAGGCAAATATTGCCTGAGTCCACCTACATAAAATATCTACAATGTGCAAATTTGCAGAGACAGATGGTAGATTAGAGGTTGCCAATGGCTGTGGTGGGGGGACGGGACAGGAACAGGGGACTTGTTGCTTGATGGGTACATCGTTTCTGTTAAGGGTGATAAAAACGTTTTAGAAATAGGTAATGATGATGTTTACACTGCACTGTGCATGTAATTAATGCCACTAAATTGCTGGTTAAAATGGCAAATTTCATTTTATATATAACAATAAAAAATAAAGGGAATCTATGTAAAGATTTCTAATTTTAGCTACATGACAGAATGCACTATCATAGGCCCAATTCCTGATACAAGCACAAAATTCTAGGTGAAATACAAGGAAAAAATGTTAAATGAAGAGGTAAACTTGATATTTTTCTGTCAATATAATTATTCTTTATGGGTATTTAGCGTGTGCTAGAAAATAAGAGTTAAAAGACAAAGAAATACTACCTGTGTCTTGTAGGACTCCTTAATCTGAATAATTAACTTAGACCAATTAAACTAGTGGCACAATGGCACAAACAGATGCAAAACCACTCCCTGAAACACATAATCCAGGGAGCATGAGAACCCCATGAATACAACAATTAATTAATGAAGATGAGCACTCTCTCTTGTATGCGTTCTTTCTCTCTTTCTGCCACCACACAGCCTCCTTAGGATGAGTCAATAATACATTCAAACAACAGGATTTAGCCCCTGAACTTGAGACAATGGGGTAATTTGGGAGAGATTATAAAATAAGTGAGTTTGAAATGATTAAACCTAAAAGAAGAAATTAATAGCAAAATAATAGAGTACTATGAAAAAGAAAAGGTGGGTTTAAAAAATAATAAAGAGAACTACAAATGAAACATATAGTCATTGGAATTAAAAATGCAAAGATGAAATAAACATCAATAAGACAAAGCTAAAGAGAATATCATTAAATAGAAGAGAGATCAAGGAAGTTTTCCAGAGAATAGCAAAGAGAGAAAGTTATGAATGGGAAACTAAGAGAAAATAAGGCAAAATAAAAAGGTCCAAAATATGCTGAAGTAGGAGTTTTGGAATGAGACTAAAACAGGTGAAAGAAAATAAATGTTCAGAAAAAACAAGGCTAAGAATTTTGGAACTGATAAAAGACATGATTCTTCAGACATTAAAAAACATGATTCTTAAGCAGAAAAAAAAAACTACCTAGTGAAACTGCAGACAGAAAAGACAAGAAGAAAAAAGTCTTAAGACAATCACAGAGTAAAATTACCTACAAAGAATAATTATACCGACAGCAGATTCTTATCAGAAAAATAAAGAGGCTATAAGAAAAATACAACAATTGTGTCAAAAGGCTGAAAGAAAATAAACTGTCAACCTAGAATTTTATACACATCATTCAAGAATGAGGGTAAAATTACCTCCAATAATACCAAAACCATAGGCTCAAATGTTTATTGTGGCTTTACTTATAATAGAAAAGTTCTGAAAATTGTTCAATGTCTATATAGGAAACTGATAGAATAAACTATGACATAATGAATATATAGCATCTGAAAAAAAAAGGTAAAGATTTCTATGAACTGATGTGGGCTGATTTCCAGGATATTAGCCAAAAACAACAACAACAACAACAAGGTACTGATGAATATATAAGAAAAAAATGCTTGTATTTGTATTGAGACACAATTCATACACCATAAAAGTTACCATTGCAAAGTACACAATTGAGTGGGTTTTATCACGTAATACTTATATTATATTCACAAGGTTATGTACCACTACCTAATTCCAGAACATTTTTACCGCCTCAAAAGGAAATCCTGTACTCTTTTGTACTCACTGCCCATTGCCCCTTTCCGCAAGCACCTGACAACTACGAATCTACTTTCTGACTCTATGGATGTCTATTTTGAACATTTCATATAAATGAAATTACAAGATACGTGGGCCTTTGTGCCTAGCTTCTTTCTCTTAGCATGATGTTTTCAAGGTTCATCCACCCATGTGGTACCACGACTTAGTCCTTTTCGTGTTGCAGAATACAGAATACAGAATACCTGAGACTGGGTAATTTATAGAGAAAATAGGTTTATTTGGCTCACAGCTCCAGTGACTGGAAAGTTCAGAATTGGGCATCTTCATCTGTTGAAGGCCTCAGGTTGCTTCCATTCATGGTGGCAAGAGAAGAGAGGCTGATGTGTGGAGCGATCGCACGGTGGGAGAGGAAGTGGTGGGGGCAGGGGCGGTGCCAGACTGCCTTTTAGCAATCAGTTAAGAACTAAGAGAGCCAGTAGTCACTCACTTCTAAGACATGGCATTAATCTATTCATGAGGGATCTACCTCCATGGCCCAAACACCCTCCACTAGGCCCCAACACTGGGGACCAAACTTCAACATGAAGTTTGGAGGGGACGAACATCCAAACCTCAGCATACCATGCAGCAGTATTTCATTCCGTTTAATGACTGAGCAATATTCTATTGTATGGATGGATATATCTCACTTTGTTTATCCATTCATGTGTTGATGGACATTTGGGTCGCTTCCACCTTTTGGCTGTTATTGAATAATGCTGCTGAAAACATTCATGTACCCGTTTTGGGGAGAACAAAAGTTTTCAGTTCTCTTGTGTACATACCTAGGAGTAGAATTACTAGGTCATACGGTAACCCTATATTTAACTTTTTGAGGAAATGCTAACCTGTTTTCCATAGCAGCTGTACCATTTTACCTTCCCATAAGCAATATATGAAGGTTCCAATGTCTTGCCAACACTTATTTTCCACTAAAAAAAATTACTGTCATCATAGTGAGTGTAAAGAGGTATTTCATTGTGGTTTTGATTTCCATACCTAACAGCTAATTGTGTCAGGTATTTTCTCATGTGCTTATTGACCATTTGGCTATCTTCTTTGGAGAACTATCTGTTAAAATCCTCTGTCCATTTTTTAAAGTAGGTTATTTGTCTTTTTATTGTTGAGTTGTAAGAATTCTTTATATATTATGGGCAATAGACCCTTATCAGATATGTGGTTTGTAAATGTTTTCTGCCATTCTGTGCTATATGCTTAATTTAGCAAAAGACAAACAAAACATAGAAAGGATATAGCAGAAACTTATGAAAATGGCTACTTACGAGGCAGTGTTGAGAATGGGTTACATAGCATAAATAGTGAAGGAGATGGAACTTTTCTGAGCATATTTTTTCATCTAGTTTTGACTTCTGAACTATACTAATGCATGAATGATCCAAAAATACATTATTAAATTAATGGTGATAGGAAAATTTTCCTACATAGATACAAATGAAACTAATAGTACATTAGATAACAAACTGAAGAGAAAAAAGGAATGAAAGTAAGAAAGTTTAAAACACAGTATTTGACCATGACCCTTAATGAGACATCTTCTAGGCACAAAAAGAATTAGAAAGAAATCCTGAGTGAGTTGCTAATGGTTAGTATTGATAGAGCAATTCTAAAACAATTTAGTGTGAATTACAGGACTGAGTAAATGAGTAGGCATATTAATGTTCTTGGTAACCAGTGCTCTGGTAGGAGAAGAGATACACAAATATGGACTGGAGGAAGGAGAGAAAGATCCCTGTGATATTGAATTGGAATTAGAGGTGCCCGTGTAAATTCATGATTTAAAATACACACACACATGTATCCACACAGGCATACACACACACAAACACACACACAAGGAGTGCCTAAAAAAGTATACATATTTTAAGAAAGGAAAAACTGTATTAAAATCGTAATACTCAGTATATACTGATAACAGAAGATGAATACAAGTCATAGTTTGACTTTTGCAATTACAAGAGGTGTTCCAAGTGGTTACCATTAGCGCCCAGACACCTCTGATTATGGCAAACAACTGCAGGACTTGTTGCTGTGCAAGGCCTCCTGGATCTTCCTTTGTGCACATCACACATAGCAACATGCATCTCAAACTTATCATGAAGTGCACTTGCTAGAATTGGCAGGTGTGTTGGGGGTTCTGTTGCATACTGATGCCTCCATTGTCATTGTATTTCCACAATGTTCTTGAATATCAAATATCACGTCAAAATGGTCTTGCATTCTTTGAACGACAACTGTGCTTCCACCATTTTCTTTGACTGTCCTGTCTGTTGCATGGTGATGCTAGCATTCATTTGATTAATGCCATCTTTAGAACAAATGTCATACTACACATTGCTACCATAATTCAATTCCACTTTGAAAAGTACTACGTAGATAATATTTCTTAAATTGTGTATACTTTTTTTGGCAACCCCTGTGTGTGTGTGTGTGTGTGTGTGTGTGTGTGTGTAGTGTAGTGTATAGTGTGGATATACATATGTATATATAACTATCCACTGAGAACTCCCCAGTAGTAATGAACACACCTAGTTTCCAGATGCTGATGTGTAAATATCATGCTCCACTCAAAGGAACCAGGGCTTCTTGGAACAATGGCTGATTCCAGGGATAGGGCAGGAATAATACAGGTGAGCCTGGAATACCTTGTTGTGTCAGAAAGAGAGAAATACTCAAAGACAGTGAGACCATGTCAAAAAGATACAGAGACACTCTGAAGGGACTCTCAGCAGCCAAATGTGAAACAATTTGAGCATCAAAATGAATAATTGTAGGATTAAACTGTAAAACATTGAAATTTAAAAAAAAGTCCCTTCTAAAAAATAAAAAAGAATGGAAACGTAGGGATGGGTATTGTTTACAGAAGAATGTTAATTTAGTAAACAGGTAGAATGGTGGAAGTTAAAAAAGATTATCTAGGACACAACCATTACAGTAATATTTGATTGAGGCAAGAGTCATTAGTGAATGAATAAAGGCTGTTAAGAAACAGAATAGCCACATAGTTTCAAAGTATTTTCACACAGATTATCAATATATTACAAAGAAAAAATGTACTTTTACATTTGGACAAATCTGTTGGTCTCCATTTACCCTGAGAAGGGCACAGTATCATCAAGACCATTAACTTGAATCTAATAAAGAAGAAACAACCAGACAAATTCAAGACCGAAGGACGTTCTACCAAACAACTGGTCGGGACTTCTCAAAAATGTCAATGTTGAGAAAAACAAAAGGCCAGGGAACTATTAGATTAAGGGTAAGGAGAAGAAGGGGACATCAGAACTAAACACAGTAAATAATCCTTTCGGATGCTGGAAATTTTTTTTTTTTTTTTTGAATTGGAGTCTCACTCCGTCGCCCAGACTGGAGTGCAGTGGCTGCTCCTGGCCACCGCAGCCTCAACCAGCTGGGCTCCGGCGATCCTTCCGCCTCAGCCTTCCAAGTAGCTGGAACTACAGGGGCGCGCTACCATGCCCAGCTAATTTTTTTGATTTGTTGTAGAGATGCGGTCTCGCCAAGTTGTCCAGGTGGGTCTTGAACCCACAGGCTCAGGCAACCCACTCACCTCGGCCCCCCAAAGCGCGGGATTACAGGCTGAGCCACCGAGCCCGGAGAATGCTGGAATTTTTTAAAAAGGTATAAAGGGTTGTTTTTTTTTGCTATAACTGGGGACATTTGGATTTGAATTATGTATTAGATAAAAGTTCTCATACACTAAGGCTAAATTTTTAAGAGTGATCATTTGATTGTGGCTACGTGGAAGAATGCTCTTGTTCACTGCTGATAGTCACTGTGGTATTAGGGTAATGTCGGCAACAAATTCTCAAATGCTTCAGTCTGAAAAGAGTGCGCGTGAGAGTAAGAGAGAGGGAGGTGGAAGGAGGAGAGAGGAGATCAAAAGTGGCCCGAAGCTAACAACAGGTGGATCTAGGTGAAGAATACAAGATCATCAATTTTTCTTACATTTCTGTAGGTTGAAATTTTCCAGAACAAAAATGAGAGAAAAAAAGAGGGAGGCGAAAGAAAGACATTTTCAGCCTTCCAATAGGAAATGACTTCCGGAGTTACTTCTGTAAGAAGGATAGCAATACCAGAAGGAGGGGTGCAGTGGGAGAAGAAATGATGAGTCAACCATGCTGCTAAAGATGAATAAGCACCAATTGTGAAAATAACTTTCCACTATTACAACCAATTTGGGAATTGAAAACCAACATGGCAGACAACAAAAATACGAGGAACGGAAGAGAAATTTGTGGGAATTAAAGTGTCCTAAGGCCCATTTATCTTCAGAACATGCTAATTAATTTTAGACTCTGTCAAGTCAATCATGTGTGTTAAATATTTGAAGGCAACCACCTTAAAAGTGGAAACATTTATGTGCATTTTAAAACATGCAAATGACGTTCTGTAGGATTATGGGGATGAAAATATGAGTAAAATATAAAGACTTGGATTAGGAGGAGTAGCACCAGTTTCAGGTTAACGGTTCCCTCAGCAATGAGAGGAGAGTAGGCGGGAGGGCGGTTCGGTTTTCTAAAATGTTCATATTTGTTAAATGTTGATGTCACACATTGTTATCTAATTCTATCTTTCCACATACCTTAAAGGCTTCAGTTAGAATATATATATGTTTTAATTTGTTCTAGTACTTTAAAACGTATATGGTCAGAGCCAGAAGGTAAGCAAGGGGAGAACTGCAATTTACAAACGTGGAAGAGCCAACACCAGGCCAGGGGGCAGGGCAAGAAGCACTTGGGTTGGCCTGTGGTGCTCAGGTCAGGGCATGTCCCCTAGAGGAATGTCTGCCTACAGGGACACTTGATGATGTTTGACAGGTGGACAAGGGAGTTTGGGAGTGAGTATGGCCACACACTGAGAGGCAACAGAGCGGGGCATTTCTACAGGGCGCCGTGGAGCTGATGCAGCACAGGACGAGGCTGAGCAGGCCTGGGAGGGAGGAAGATTCTGCGCCCACCCAGGAGCTCAGAATAGTGGCACCACTTTGGGAGGGCCCACTCTGTACCGAGGGGGCCCAGGGCTTTCCCTGCATTCTCACGTTCAGTCTCCCAACAGTCCTGTGAGGTATCCACTGTTGCTCCTGTATTCTAAACAAGAAAACTGATACAGAGAGAAGTTAAATTTTCTTTAAGTCACACAGCATGTGGTAGGCGTAGGATGTGAATATGAAGTCAAATGGGGCTTTCTGACTTCAAAGTTCTGCTCTCAACAAACTTTAACAAGTAGGTGATGAGGAAATATGAAAGATCCTAAACTGAGGAGGGGAAAGAACAGATGCGTCACTGCAAAAGTGAAAGTTTTAGAGCACAGTATTTCTGTATGGGAACTGAGGGTGATATATTTAAAAATTAAGACTAGCATGGCGTTCTCTCAGCACCAGAACAGGAGAGTAAACATCTTTGCTTTCCAAAGACAATTCTCACACATTGTTTAATTGAAGTCACCACTAAAACTGGCAGGATTATAGATAATATAATATGTTAGCAAATTTCTCATGATTGAAGTTGAAACTAAAAGGAACCCTACAATTGTGCTAATATAATAATAAGATGAGGTACATATCGACTGTTTTACCTTACTATAAAATTGGGAAGCCATCAATTCAAAATTTATAATCATTCATTTAGGGATTAGGCTAAAAACTTCTACATTTGTTTAAATATATTTCTGTAAACAAATCAACAACATAAAAAGGGTGCTAGAGATGCATTTGACTTACTGAAGAATAAACTTCTTTGTACTTAAAATGAAACAGATTATCATGTACTTATTAAAACATGTTCCCAAAGAGCTATAACTATCGATACTTAGTTTGACAATCAAGGGTGATGATTGTAACATCATACAACCAAAATTTTAAGTTAGACATTCAAATTTGTTATTAATTCAGACAATTTACTGTCATTAGTGAGAATGACTGAGATGCAGCTCTTTTATTTCAGGAGAAATTATTTTCTTAAGAATTATAGGACATAAAAAGCAAAAGACAAGACAAAATTAGAAAAATATTTGCAATACACAATATCTAAAATCAATTGGAAAAGGGTAAAGTGCATGAAAAAAGTGTTTATTGTCTCACTCTAATGATTTCTTCTATCTATAATTTTCTGTATATAACTTGGAAATTTAAAAAGCTAGTTAAGAATAATTTGGGGTGAAATAGTTCTGAATGACATAACAACAAGACGTTGTACTAAAAGGCAAAAGGTTTTTTCCATGCCCCCACTTTTGGTTACATTTTTCTTTAACCTAAAAAAAATCTTTGCCACCACTGGTAAGCCCAACTCTCCCCCACTCTCAGGGCTCAGGTCAACTGTCAGTCCTTAATAAAATCTTTCTGGATTCTCCCTAACCAAAAATAACCTCCCTCACTGAATAATTGAAACACTATATCTGTACTTCTGTTCTTGTATTTAGGCCACTTCAGCTCGTGTTATAGTCACTGATGTTCATGTTTTCTCTCCACTTCTGAAATGTGAGTTGCTTTCATGTTAACACAGCAGCAACACTACAACCATGCAGGCTGGTCTTTCTGTGGACAGTGGTAAGTATACCATGTACATGTGGGAGGAAGGGAGAGGAAAGAAATGGACTAAGAAGAGAAGGAAAGGAAAGGAAAGGAAAGAGTGAAGAAAAAGGAAAGAAAAAAGAGAGAAAGACAGGAGAAAGAGTGGGAAAACGGAAATGTAAAGAAAAAATAAAAGGAAGGGGAATTTGATTACAGTTGGTTAATTAACTATAGCCACTTATGTCTTCTTCTTCCCATTAGAATACGCAGGCACGGTGGCTCAAGCCTGTAATCCCAGCACTTTGGGAGGCCGAGGTGAGAGACTTGCCTGAGCCCAGGGGTTCGAGACGAGCCTGGGCAACCTGGTGAGACCTCGTCTCTACAATAAATCAAAAAAATAGTTGGGCATGGTAGTGTGTGTCTGTAGTTCCAGCTACTTGGGAGGCTGAGGCGGAAGGATCACCAGAGCCCAGCAGGTTGATGCTGGGGTGGCCATGAGCATGCCACTGCACTCCAGCCTGGGTGACAGAGTGAGACTCTGACTCAAAAAAAAGAAAAAAAAAGAATATACATGCATACACAGAGATATCTGTTAAAATAAATTGAACTACATGGCAAGTTGGCTATCGGTATTTAAAGAATTTAACAGATTTGTGGAATATTACAAAGTACATGAAGCATGGCAGCACTACTTACAATAGCCACAAGGGGGAAGCAACTCAAGTGTCCACCAACAGATGAATGGATACACAAAATGTGGTATATACATACACTACTTAGCCTTAAAAAGGAAGGGTAGTCTTACACATGCTACAATATGCATGAGCCTTGAAGACATTATGCTAAGTGAAATAAGCCAGTCACAAAAGGGCAAATACTATACGATTCTGCTTACACAAGGTTTCTAGAGTTGTCAAACTCATAGAGACAAAAAGTAGAGTGGTGCATGCCGGGGACTGGGAGGGGAGAGTGGGAGAATTATTGTTTAATGGGTACGAAGTTGCATTTGGGGAAGATGGAAAGGCTCCAGAGATGGATGGTGGTGAAGGTTGCATAACAATGTGAATGCACACAATACTACAGAATGGAACATTTTAAATAGTTAAGATGATATATTTTATGTTATCCTGTTACAATTTGTTAAAAATTTTCTTAAGTAGATAAAAAGGATTTTTTCTTTCAGCCATAATGGAATAACAGGAATCAGATTTGGGGTGTTTCTTTTACTTTGAACAACTAGAAAACGAGACAAAAATAAATGAAGCAATGATGTTCCGACAGTGGACCACAGGCCGTACAGGACAGTGATCCCTGGGTGAAGGAAGACAAATGGGTGTACAGTTCACTGCCTTGAGTTTCCAGGCCAGGGTGCAGGAACCCAAATAGATCCCAGCAGGCTTGCTGAGTTGAGAAGCCAGAGTTTAGAGTCTAAAGAGGCCTAGGGGGCCAAAGCTTGTGGAACAGAACACCAGAGAACAGGCAGCTATTCGGAGAGAGCTTCAGAGATCTGTAGGGGGGTCCATTTTAGTCTTTTGCTGAGTGCTGCTCTGTGTCTGTGTGTAAGAAAACTCCCAAGGCCAGGAAAGAAACAGGAGTACACAGTATAATCCCAAGAGTCCTTACAGCCCAGAAGGAGTTTGTGCTCTCACTGACCCTCATGCACAGAACACTGTGTGGAATTGTTACCATCAGACCAGCACTAAGAAATGTTCAGGGAATACCTCAGGCAGAAGGAAATGATGCAAAACTGAAAGCTAGGTGTACACAAGGGTGAAAAAAAACCACCAGAAGTGGTCAATAAGTGAGTAAATACAAAAGAGTTTCGTTTTTCATTTTTTAAAAATTCTTTAAAAGTTAGATCATCAGTAAAGACACAGAAGACTGGAACAGCACTATCAACCAACTTGACCTAACGGGTATTTATAGAACACTCTACCCAACAACAGGAAAATACAAATTCTTTTCAAGCGTGCAAAGAACATTTGCCAGGATATTCTGGGCCATAAAACAAATCTCAAATTTAAAAGGATTGAAATCATGCAAAGTATGTTCTCTGGCCACAATGGAATTAAATCAGAAATCAATAACAAAAATATATCTGGAAAATACCCAAACACTTGGCACGTAACAACAAATCAAGAATCACAAGAGCAATTGCAAAGGAAATTAGAAAATATTTTGTCATGAATGAAAATGAAAACCCAACATAAAAATTTGGAGATGCAACTAAAGCAGTGCTTTAGGGATATTTATAACATTAAGCACTTAATTAGAAAAGAAAGTCTGAAATCAATGATCCAAGTATTCACTTTATACAACTTTTTAAAAAAGAGAACACTGAGGACAGTGTTATGGAAAGAGAGTCAGCACAGGTCCTTCAATGTGTTGGCATTTGTCCTCACAATCACTGCTTCATGGTCACAAGATGGCTGCACTATCTCCAGCTTTACATCCATGTTCCAGAAGAAGGTAGAGTGGCAAAGGGTCACTAGCCACATTTCCCCCTTTTCATCCTAAACAGAAAACATTCCTGAAAGCTCCACTTGGCAGACTTCCACTAGATTCTCATTGACTGAAACTTTGTTCCATGGCCATGTCCAGCTGGGAGTCCAGGGAATGGGCTCTGGGTCAGCCAAACTATGGAGTGTTGCTACATAGATAACGTACTCAAGAAGCCATAAATAGCCATACAAAAGCGAGGGTTCAGTGTCATCAGTCTCTAATAATTAAGTATACAGATGATTTCTTATAGTGATTATGAATGAAATCTATAGGTACCAAGCCCCTGAATTATTAATCACTCTTTCTTCAATTACAATGATTTCCTACATACCTGTTGAATATTTTGTGCTATTCTCCTTACCCTAAGATAGAAACCTTTATTATATTGTGTAAAAGCAACAAAATTCTTAGAGGAATAAAATGTATGTTAGAGACATGCTAATAATGGAGAGCTAGGAAGATAATATTATTCTGCTTTTGTTTCAGTACACATTTCATGGACAGTGAAGCACATGTATTTTCTGTGTATTTGATGACCTGACATTGTAGCTGTGCAGGAAGATGCTCTGATGGAGACTCTGGGGCATCACTGGGCTGGAAACTGAGGCACAGAATTCCTCTCAGTGATAGGGTCCACCTTGGGAGTTTTCCCCGCATATACCATAAGGCTTTGTAAGAAGGAAGCCCCCACCCCACCAGCCCGGTAGCCTGACACCAATGCTCTACCAAGGCTCTCACGAGCTTTCAGTATAGAAATGGAACACAGCTTCACTTAGACATTGCAGTCACCAAGCTTCCAGGTCTAGGTCATTGCAGCCCCCCAGGCAAGAAAGCTAAAGGAGAAGCTGTTAAATTTAGCAGAAGTCACGCACATTTTAAAACTGCTCTTGCTTTAAATTACAGGTGGAAGTAAATTAAACTATGTGAAAGCTTTGACTTTTAATACTATGGGAAGTATATTAAAATGTTCTGAAGATTATTTATGATATATATATTTTAAAACTGATCCAACTGCTATGATGGAAGCACATGAAAAGCTTCAAGCATGAAGTCCTTAAAATGTTCTTTGCCATGTTTAGAATGGGGAATCCCGGGAGAAGGTGCTTACAAAACTTCTCATGTCTTTCGGTGAATTTCTTCTCATATTTTAAACATCTCTGCAGTGTCTGGTCATTGTGAAACCAGCAGGGATGTCACTGGCAGTCAAGCTAAGAGAGGTTCAGAAAGGAAAATGCAGGCCACAAGTCAACATTTCATTTCTTCAGCTGCAAGACACAAGTGGTACTTACATAATATTTGCTCCTCACACCCCTGCTTGTGCAACTCTCACATGCCTAGATTATGCTTCCTTTAAGGGAACTGATTTTTTAATATGAATGTTGTGGGAATTAATAATATTCATTCAGAATGCTAATATGGTTTGCTTGGTATCTAAATAATAGTAAAACTTTAAAAAATCTTATTTGGCTTGATTTATCAGGATCATATGTGAGTGGATCTGTCTCTACTTTAAATATAAGTGAAGAAATAGGTGATTTCAGAAGCATGACATATTTTCCCTTTATTTTCCACCTGAAAAGACCAGGTACTTGTTAATTTTGCTTTCCCTGTTTGAATAACTTAACTCTTTCAGAGATCCAGTTGGTCAATTAACTATTCCAGATCATTAAAACAGAACGCTCACAAATAAGAAATGTACCCTAAAGCAAAAAATAAACAAGTGGCTTGTGATGCTCAGAATTATAAGTTTATTTGAAGGTAAACCTGTAAAACCCTTAAAACTGGTCCAGGAAAATGAAAGACAAAAAAAATTTCAAGTGGCAAGTGGGTAGCCCAGAAACCAGGTCAGAAACGGTGAGGGTTAGGCAGGTGACTGGGATCATGAAATCACCACCATCTGGAGAGGGCAGGGCACAGCCCAAATAGAATGAACCCATAGGACACGAGAGAGAGGGGTGGGCACCGTGGCAGATCCTGAGTGTTAGTGTAGTTGTCTGGAGATACCCACAATGTGATCGCTCCTGTGATAATGAACTCAAATGCACTCACTGTTCCTTTGTCTCTTAACCAGAGCTGCTGAAGCAGATTCACAGAAGGACAGCCAGATAGGCGATAAGTGTGGAAAACTTGACATGTACAGAATGCTGGAGGGATTGAGATTGCTTAGCCTGAAGAAATACGGCAAGATACAGAAGGCATGAAAACCAGGCTTAGGTACTTGAAGAGCTGCCATCTGAAATAACAGCCACCAGCATTTGCATACATTAGCTCATTTATTCTTGCAGCAAGACTGTGAAGTAGACATTATTAGTGCCTCATTCACAGATAAGTACACTGAGGCGCAGAGGCATCAAATATCCTTCCCATAGTCGTACCGATGAAGAGCTAGCAGAGCAGGACTCAGATCCCGGCAGGCTGACCCCATGGTGGAGGTAGAACTGGGGTCAAAGTTCCCTGGCAAGGGTGTTCTGACTCCCACAACAAAGAATTTCCTAACAACAGGCGCTGCATAAAATAATTATCCTAACAGCAGCCCTGTAAGTTAGGTGCTATTAAGTTCATTTCACAGATGAGGAAACAGACTCAGATTTAAGATGACACGTTTCCACATCTCTTAAATGGCAGAATGGGGCTCACACTCAAATCAGCCTTATTTCTACACATAGACACTTTCTACTATGACAGCCCAGCCTTCCAGTAATGTAGTATGTTACCTTCTAAATGAAGATCAGCAGAGAATCAGAGCATCGTCCTAGAGAGCAACCCAGATAGTGCAAGCCAACTCTCCCTTAATACTGAAGAGGCGCCTGGGATCCACAGGAAAAGTGACCCACTTAAGGTGTACAGGTAAGAGGAACTTGGGTTTCTTGAGTCCCCACAAGGTGCCCTCCACTGCACTGAGCTGGATGCAGAGCTGGGATGTCCACCTGAGCCGGAGGTCCACCAGTCTCATGTTTTGCCAGTGTGCCTGTGCTTCTGCCTCTATAAAAATGCAGCACAGCTGTTCCTGATGCAAGGCATGATGATTCAAGACTGGGTTTCTTTATAGCTTCTATACCTGTGAGAGACTAGATTACTTATTCAAAATGATTTGCTCCAATCATGACCTCCCAGAAGGTGAAGGGTACATCCTCACCCCCATTAGCTTTCAGCTTGTGGGAGAAGGTGACAGCGTGCCAGTTCCCAGTAGAGGCTTTATGAGATATTGTGGGTTTCCACTCATCCTGCGATGCTCATGCCCTCTACCACAAGAAGAGCACAGCCCAGATGGCAGCTGCTCATCCAGCCTCAACCTTGGCATGAGAAGACACAAAGAGCCCAGCCAAGCTCAGTAGAGCTGCAGCTAACTCACAGGACGCTTAAGTGAATAAACGTTTGTTGCTGGAAGCCATGGAGATTTGGGGGCTGTTAGTTATCACAGCAAAAGTTAACTAATACAGAAACTGGTACGTAGAAGTAGGGGCCGCCAGTATAAAACTCTGAAATACGGGTCACTGGTTTCAGGTTCAGGCGACTGGAAGCCAGAAAGCTCTTATAGGAAGTTGGGAAAATGGCAACCCAAGGTATGCAGTGCTAAAACATTTGGCAAACCAGTATCACCTGTAATAACTTAGAAAGAAAATGCATACACTAAACTTGTATTCAAAACAGAATATTACCTGTGTGAATTGGTTGTTATAGGATGCCTCTAATAAAGTGCTACAGGAAAGAAATGTACCTCCTTCCTCAAAAAATCACTGCTTTACCAACACAATCAAAAGGGAACATAGAGGATCCAAAAAATCCAGGACTTTAAGGATTTAAAAGTTGAACTATTTCTCACCAAATTAAGGTTGGTCAATAAGACTCAGCCTCCTGGCAAAGACCAAATCAAAGATGTGATCATTGTCCCTTTGGTTGAAATCTCTACTTCGATTAACATGGCCTCCAATGAAATCTTTCAGTTGCACAAAATGACCTAGGGAAAAAGACCCAGAATTTGGTCTCTTGGAAGCGTTATAAGTTCAGTGTACTTGGAAATGAGTTTAGAGAGAGAAGGACCTGAACTGAAAATAATTGTGCACATGATGCTGACTGGAATCAAATAGATGAAAAACAAACAGAATGGCTTCAAAAGACATGAATCAATAACACACTTTCGGTTGGATTAAAACAGACTGTGGCTATTTGCGATCTAAAATTATCCCTGGCATTCATCTTTTCTTTTTTTTTGAGTCGGAGTCTCACTCTGTCACCCAGACTGGAGTGCAGTGGCCGCTCCTGGCCACCGCAGCCTCGACCTGCTGGGCTCCGGCGATCCTTCCGCCTCAGCCTTCCAGGTAGCTGGAACTACAGGCGCGCGCTACCATGCCTGGCTAGTTTTTTGATTTATTGTAGAGATGAGGTCTCGCCAAGTTGCCCAGGCGGGTCTTGAACCTGCGGGCTCAGGCAATCCACTCACCTCAGCCTCCCAAAGCACAGGATTACAGGTTGAGCCACCGAGCCCGGCTGGCATTCATCTTTTCTATGGGCAGAAAACAGGTTAAGAAATCTGTTCAGCCATTAAGCAGGGAAAATTTTCTAGTACCTTCCTCAGAGGTAGCCACAGAGGATAAGAATGCAACTTTCAGAGGACAGATCCAGAGCCATGAAAAGAACTGGGAAGTTCTCCCAGGGCGCACAACTGAGGCCTCATCAACATTTCCTACTACCAGCCTTGGTGTCCTCAAAACATTTGCTCAGCAGGACATCAGGACTGATGTGGACTGTTGTGGGACTCCTCCCCATTCTCCTTCCGAATGGAAATATTACTGAGTTTATCCTGTTCTTGTTCTCCTGCCATGTTTCTGCTTACCCTCTGGTGCTTCAAGAACATGCTCCATCAGAGCCCGTGTCTCCAAATGTGAAACATATGCAGCCTGGCTAAGATTAGCCTAGCCTGGCCAAGTCCCGTGTAGCCACAGCTGCCTGGGAGATCCAAAGTGAAAAACAAATTGTGGCACTGTAAGCCCCTGAAATTTGTAGCACATTTTCACCACAGCAAAAACTGACTAATACAACATTCAAGCACAATAAGCACAGGCCCAGTGCTATCCAAAGAGACTCAAATGTTATCTTTTCTCATAACAGTATACAGTGACTTTGTTAAATGGGCGTATTGTCTCTATTACACATGTAACTTTAACTTTTATGACAGTTAAATTGAAAAAGTACAAAGGAAAAGGTAAAAAACCAAGTTTAAGAATACATTTTATCTTACTCAACATATCTAATTATGTCAACATGTGATCAACATAAAGACATAAACATGAGAGAGTTTACATTTTTGTTGCTACTAAGTCTTCGCAATTGGCTATGTATTTATACACACAGCACATATCAGTTTGAATGTGCCACATTTTAAGTGCTAGATAATTCCATGTGACCAATGGCTACCACATGTGTAGGTCTACAGAACAGACAGCGCAGGTCTACAAAACAGTTCTTCTCCTGGCTAGAACTTCCACAAGTGAAAACAGCACTAGATTTGAAGTCAAAAGACCAGTAAAATTAGGGATACTTCCCAAGTTTCTTTCTGATTTGCGCATTTCGGAAATATCAAATTCACCCGAGTATAAAGAAGTACCAGAAATCCAATTAAGTACTATAATATTCTGAAAGACTTTGCTATTTGGTTGGATCTTAAAGGCATTGATTAGATATCACTTTCAATCTTAATTCTTATTGGGCTTAAGAGAGCTAAGAGCTGCTAGTGGGTTTTCTGAGCTTTAAGGTCCCAGAGGGTAGCAAGGGTCATGAATGATTATGTCAGGAATTAAAAGATGATCAAGTAATGTCAACACATCTCATTAAAAAACGAATTGCAAGAAAATCATGCTATTCCTAGATCTCTACTTAAAAAAAAACATTTTATAGTTCCTTTTTAATGTTCTTACAATTTTCAGAAGTGTTCGTAGGTTCATTTCAAGCAAAATGAAAAATTAAAGTGAACATAGCATATCATACAGAATAAGAAGAGAATGAGTCAAAAGATGGGAACACCTTGCTAAGTCCACACCGGTAACTTACTATGTGCATTGGCTTCTCACAAATGTGCATTCTTCGTCCTAGATTTTTTTGTACCTCTGTGCAATGTGAAAATGAAATCTACTTCTCCACAAATACTTATAACCCCAAATTAGATCTGCACTAAAATTCTAAGACCCTATTCTTGTATAATTTATCAAAGTCATTCCTATTGTGGTGATGTTGCTATTGTTTTGTGATGATATACTGTACAAAATGCCATTATCAAGGAATTACATTCTGTGAACAGTGAATACAGTAGCAGTCTATTAATGCATCACCATTGATTTATTGAATAATTTTCTCTTTGGGTCTTCAGAGGCCTTTGTAAATTCACTCTGTACATCAGGACAAATAATAGCATGAGCCCTCTACACTGGCGGGGTGCAGTTCATGTCCTGATTTGCTCTCAGTAGAAGCTGTTTTCAGATGCTGAAGACCATATTGTGGGATGGGACAATGTTATGAAAACAGCATCAGGTAAGTGACGGCTCATTCTCACTTGGAACAAGGAATTATTTCCACAGCTTTCACAACAAATAGCTGAGTGAGGACAACGTGGGAAGAGCTATAAGGATATGATTTCCTCCTATATCAAATGGAATCTGTGCAAGTCAGGCAGAAGGCATGGCGCCTATTATTCACTGATGAAAGAAGAAAGTCAAACTTCAACCCTTCGTTTAAGTAAAGCAGACCCAGCGCTTTCCTAACCTCATCGTCTCCTTTTGGCTGAAACATAATTAAAAGAAACACAACCCATTTGAAAAGTACCTTTAATGTTAAGGTGTCAGGAGCTACATAATTGTCACGTTTTCTACAAAGCAATGAGACAGAGAAAAGAAATGTACACAAAATGTAAATAAAAATTTGCAGGGTCCAAGAGAAGCAAATCTTACATCAATTGCTATGGGTGAAAAGGATGATTAAAATAAACATTAAAATGCAATGTTTAGTTATTTAGGTTTCAAAACAGCTGTGAGAACAACTGTTGACTACTATCTCATGACAATGAGATTTATTTCTTACCATAACTTGAAGGGATAGAAAAGAAAAAGATGTTACAATTAATATGATGTATACAATGGAGAGTAATCATCTGCTTAAAGAATCATCAGGTCCAGGGGAAAATGACAACATGCTTTTTTGTTTTGTTAAATAACCAAACAAATGTATTTTATTAGCAATTGCAACCTTGGCTCTGGGCATTTCTGATGAATTAATGAGCCACTGACATTTACAGCCCAAGGCAAAATTCTTCCAGCCTTTCAGAAATCCTCAGGAAATGCCCTAGGCAGGCCTTGATCATGATTGCTCAATTATTATTACTTCTCTACTGGGGAAGATATTTCTGGTGTTTGCTAATACCCAATGGTCCTTCCCCCACCTTTTCTGGGCACAGGGAAGGCTGTACCTATTAACTTTCTTATAATTAGTTGGGTAGGGCCACGTTTTGGCTAACGAAATGGCATTATCATTTCTGTAGTGAATTAGTGAAAAGCCCAAGCGCGAGTCTCCAGTTACTGTCGTAACTTGCACAGTTACTGATGAGTTTGAAATAGAGGAGCCACAAGATCAAAGCAGCCTGGCCCCCTCAATTACCATGTGGACCTGCCGTAGACTCTGTGTGGGTGAGAAATAAACCCGTGTTGTGTTAAACTACTGAGAATATTGCATTCTTTATAACAGCAGCATAACCTGGCCTACCAGTAACTCAAAGTTTTAATTAAAAATATGAGGGGAGAGCCCCCCAGAAACATTATTTTTGGAGGGTGGGCCCCTTGTAGTACAGGCTTCTCCTGCGAGGTGAGTGTTCTAGGAACCCATCAGCATCAGTGGACCAGCTCGTATTGTAAGAGGTCATGTTTGACTTCAGTGAGTTTTTTGGGAGATTCTTTCAATGTGTTTGTCCATTTCATGGTGGACAATTTATCAGCATGCCTGCCCACACCGTGCTGAGGTTCAGCAGTTTTTGACCCCAAGCAGCATGACCTCCCATGGCTTTCCCTTTCTATTCACCCCATCTCGCCCCAAGTGACATTTTTTTGTTTCTCCAATAAAAAATTCCTCTAAGGCAAACATTCTGCTGATGTGGGAGAGGTGAAACAAAAAGACAGAAATACTAAAAGGCAACAACATTGACGAGCTCAAAGACTGCTTTTAGCATCTTGATCAGTGTATTGCATCAAGCGGAGAGTACTTTGAAGGTGACTGAAATAGAAACATGTAAGAATAAATACACAATTTTTTATAAGTAAATTCCAGGTTTTGGAGAGTTCCCCCTCATATATCATTCCAAATAAAATATTTCACTAGCTCATTGGTTTCTCTTCAGAGCAGGCTGAAACATATTCTTTCATAAGAACACAAATAGACTTGGCACTTGAAGAGCCAACTTTTGAGACAGGGTCAGGTGGAAAAGATACTCAACCCAGCTACAGGCAGATGCCAAGCTCACTGAGCAACTGGTGAACTGAACTGCAATAAAAGTACCCTGACTGTCTAATGTAGCAGATGCTGTGGACACCAATATTCTATCTGGCTTTACCAGTATAGTGCACATTGGCTGACTTCCTACGGCCAGCATCTGTATTTCTTTGCCTAAGAGCTTTCTCTGGTGGCTGGAGCCTGTTCTGCCTTCTTCCACAGTGACCAGATGTTTCAGAGAATTAGCATCCCCTGTGTGCCGCTGTCAACAAAGACGACTGCTGGGAGTTGGTCCATAAGGCCTCAGATCCTTCATCCCTAAGGTGAGATAACTATACCATCCGTGTTTTGCCTGGTTCCCTTAGTTCCTCAGAGGGATCAAGCTGTGGTTCTCCACAGTACTACCATGCCTGATAACCTCTGACTGGCTGCCTTCCCTTCCCATGTCACATGTCTCCTGTCCTAGAATTGCCTTCTAGATAAACTCTGTACACTGAAATCCAAGTCTCACGGGGTGCCTCTAGGACAATCAAAACTCAGAACTCAACTTAGGGGGGAATTGGGAGAATTAGAAACAACACAACAGCGAAATGCATACTTCTTTGCCCTGTCTCCGGAAGGTGCTTAATAAATATTAGCATTTGTTATTACCACTGTTATTTATTATGAATTTTGGGAGAATTCAAGAGATAGGAAAGGATTCAATGAAATTGTGCAACTAATGCTGGTTGGCACTATGGAGTAATGGGAAATAAAGTAGGCCAGACATTAACTGAATAATTAAGCAACATCTGTCCTATTTGTTGGAAGATATGACAATCCATACCACGGTGTTTACCAATTTGGGAGAGAAAGTGGAGACACATGAAAGTGCACCACACCCTCAAGAGGGAGGAGGGAAGGGCTGGGGCCACAGCCAGGCAGCAAGGGCCTGAGACGCTAGCCTGACAGACTTGATAGTGGAAGGCCACTGGGGGTCCTTAATAAGTTACACTTATACCACAAACATAGGGATATTAATGTGTAATAAACACACAACGTGAAGAGGACAATCGTCTGCATTCTACAAAATGTGAGGAATGTATGTCACAGGTAACTCCCAACCCCAAGGTTCATGCAGTCAGCTCCTGAATTCTATATCCAAGGAGCTCTGTCTATGTGTATCAGTCAGTTTACATAAGTTGTTCACAAAGCAAGAAGCTCTGAGAACTTGCCAGTGCATTTATAGCCCACCTTGAAACCAGCCATTAGAAACTGCCATAACCAGCACAGAGGGTCATCCTACCCAAATTCCTTGTATTGTCTATATACCACATTCCAATATTATTGAAGTAGCCTTATGTGCAAGGTCTCCAAACACTGCTGGCAGAGAAGGGAAGACAAACCAGGAGGTCAAGGGAGATCACTCTGCTATCTCCTTTCAAACTTGCCCAGAGCCACTTTGGAGTGACAGGAGGGCTTATGGCGAGGAGAGGGGTAAATTCCCACCCACCTTGTTCCCATGCCTCAAGGCCCAGGTCCTCTTCAGGAGAGAAGACTCCAGCACCTGACCTATAATTCTGGAACGACTTACCTAGGAGTCACCTTTTCCCTCCCAAGGTGGAAGGAGCCATACCAAAGATGGCTTTTATTTATGGAGCACCAACTATGCTTGTTTTAGGTGCTCTCTACCACAACACTGATGCCCTGAGCTGAAGAGGCCTGTTTCCCTCACTGGCCTGTGTACTTCCCATGGGTAAGACTCACCCTAGCCTCTAATGTCTGTTTCTAGCAACTAGAACATGCCTGGCACACAATAGGTGCTCAAAAATCACTGATCGAAAGGACATTAAATAAAATTAAGCAAGATACTTAATCTCTCTGAGACTAAGTTTTCTCATCTAAGAAATGGAGTTGAGGCTAAGTGTAGTGGCTCACACCTATAATCCCAGCATTTTGGGAGGCTAAGGTGGGAGGATCATTTCAGCCCAGGAGTTTGAGACCAGCCTGGGCAATAATGCAAGACCCTGTCTCTACAAAAAATAAAAAATAAATTAAACAAAAAGAAAAAAACAGAGGTAACTACTCTTACTGATTAAGGTTGTTGTAAGCAATAGGAGACAAAGGTCAAATGCCAAGCACTTAGTAATACTCAAGAGACAACAGCATCGACAACAAAATACAATTTCCAATGGATTCAGTTCAAACATACGAAATACCTTTTACGTGCTAGGCACAGGATTTCAAATGAAAGAGGTCCTCAATGAGTCTTGTAGGACACGAAGTAATAGCCATCAAAAACTATAAACAAAGAAATCACTTAGAATGAACACGACAGTGTAAGAGTTCGAACACTTTGTTAAAAAGTTTGGACTGTGGACTTTAATCTTCTGACAATGAGAAACAACTAAAGATTATTTTTAAGGGTGGTGATTTCACCATAGTGATATTTTAAAAAGTAGGATTCTTAAGGCCATGTAGAGGTTTGTGTAAAGGGGAAGAGGCTGGAGAGAGAACAACTAAGACACTAAATCATCTAGGTTGAGATGAAGACTAAAACTAGGGTGGCAGGAGTGGGGAGGAAGGATTAGATTTAAGACCCACTATCATCTGGGCATGGGGGCTCACACCTGCAATCCCAGCACTTTGGAGGATCACTGAGGTCAGGAGTTCAAGATCGCTTGGGCAGCAAAACAAGACCTTGTCTCTACAAAAAATAAAATACTTAGCCAGGCGTGGTGGCACATGCCTGAAGTCCCAGTTACGTGGGAGTCTGAGGTGGGAGGATCACCTGAGCCCAGGAGTTTGAGACTGCAGTGAACTCCGATTGCGCCATCATACTCCAGCCTAGGCTACAAAGCAAGATCTGCCTCTAAAAAAAAAAAAAAGACCCACTGTGAAGGCAGAGTGATCACCAATTGTTTGTAACATGGGAGAGAGGTCCAGAGAATAACTCTGTTTCTGGTTCTGTCTTCATGGTAGTTTAATTTCTTACAACAAAGATCAAAGGCCTTCAGAGTCTGGGGGCCACGACTATTTAGGCCTCAAAGTCCCTCCACGTGCCCTAGATTCCTGTTACCCTTGAGAGCGAATTTTTTGAAATTATTTTGGCAATGAGCCAGCCTCAACGAAGAGAGGAATGCTTCACACACATACACCTGCATGTGCACTAACACAGATCTGGATTAACACATGGAAGACAGACACATAAGGGCTGCAAAAGAACTTAACCTTGCAGATACATTCCTCCCTGAAGTCTCTTATCAGGGAGACCAATCTTGTCTTTATAAATTCAATCGAGACAGAGCAAAGGGCTATGTACAAGGCCTTAAACTTTTAAGAAGCCTTCTTTTTCCCAAAAGAAATCTTAGGAGGAACCTCAAGGGAGAGAGAAGCAGGTTACTCTGATCGAAGTGTGTGTGTGAGGGGGCCCCACCCACTGGTCACTCAGGAAATCTCCCTCAGAAGACCGCTAGACAAACTTCCAGAACCTGGGCTCTGTAGAACCCAGCAGAACATCCTCTGGGCTCCATAAACTGCACCCATGACTCAGTGTGGCAGTTCTTATGTTCCAGTTTCTTATGAGGATCACATCTGTATGGCCCTTTCAGCCAACATTTCTACTGATCTATGGAAATGGGGCAAATACTCCATTACTGTAATTATATTTGAAGGGAAAAAAAGCCAGAACAATCTCTTAGGTATGCATGACTAAATTGTTTTCTGCATCAATACAGTACAGCAACTCAGGAAGCAAAGAACGTCTAAATTATAAAATTTTTTTATAATTCAGTTTCATTCATTTTAACCGCTGAAATGAATTGCTAACAAAGTGGTTTCAAGGAGAGGCCCTGCCAAGTCTGCTTTAATAAAAGAGAAGGCTCATTTGTAAATAGTAACATCAGTGGTATCTAAGGCCTTAAAAATAGTTTGTTCACATAAGGAGGCAAAACATGCCCCTACGATGCTATTAACGTTCTAAAATTGGCTCCACATACACTTTTCTCATAGATGGTGCAAGAGTAAATTTCATCCCAGGCCAAGTTGGATAATCATAAATTCTAAACGAGTAAAATCCAAAAGAAGGTATTTACTGAGATCAAACACAAATTCTAGAAGGAAAGAATCAGTATTTGGGGTCAGATTATAAAAAAGAAAGATTATGAGGAGAGAGGAAAGAGCAAAGCCCTCCAAGAGAAACAGGGTCTACTTCATAAGGGTCTCTCGTTTCACAAAGGCCATGACCTTTACTCTGGAAGTCTCCCTGCCTGCAGCATCTCATGAATGGAAGGGCATCTCAGGCAGTTGTCTATTTCCACCCTTAGCTGGTAATTCAGAAGCATCTCAGAAGCAGAGTTCCAGGCTTCCGTGGCCCACCCCTTCATGTGCAGAGAAGTTGTCCATCAACCACTCAAGAGAAACCAAATCTAATGCATTCTTAAAGACATACAAGTAAGAACCATTTATATGAACCATTCTGGTATGAGGACTCACTTTGGAATATGTGTGTTTTCACTAAATCATATGAAAATCCTGTCTACCAGAGATGAGGGGCTCGCTTTCCTTTTGTTCTCAAGGGTGAACAGCCAGCTAGTTACCCATTTCTTCCCCCATAATCCCAGTAACCTTCTGCTTGTCTGAAATCTGAACTCTAAGCCTCCCTCAGTCTCTGCTCTACCAGGACAAGTGACCCATGCTACGGAAAGATTTCCTAACATGTCCTGCCTTCCACTGTCAGATCGCAGTTCATAATCATGCCGGCAACACTGCAGGAGCTGAGGCCTCAGGAGCTCTGGCAGCTTGGCTCAGCCTGTCTGGCTTGTGTCTTTCCGTGATGGCTGTGTCAGCTCCTGTCACCTCGACCTAGGGAACGTGTTTTGGGGAAAACCAAGTAAGAGAGGGCGTGAGTGGAAGGATCAGCAGGCAGCCATCTGGGATTCGGTTCAGGTGCTTTTGAGCTGAAAGGATTTTTGTTTTTCACCTGTCTGCATGTTCTTTAAAAAAGAAGGAATAAAAGACCAGGGCATTGTTTCAAAATGTCCCCACACATCTGAACTTGTGCTTTGATCTTGGCAGCCCTCCAGAACAGTGTCAGCATTCGCGCAGTGGCCGCGTCTTGCTGCTGCAGCCCCGCGGTCGCTGGCACTGGGCTTCAGTTGTGTTGTCCAACTGCTAATGGTCAGGCCCTTCTCACCTGTTGACTGGCTGCTGCAGCGCACTCCTGAGTTCTTCAATCACCAGTTGCTCTGTGTAGCTGGTCTGCAACCTCAACCAGCTGTTAGAAATTTATTTCTAATAGAGCTAATGTTTTAAAATCATTTTTGTCAGAATTGAGGCCTGCCTGACCATCCTGAAGTCGTGGAATGGATCCCTCTCCCTGAGGAGTACAGAGAGTATTCTGTTCATTAAAAATCCTTTCATAATGACATCCTTACTATCAAAGGGCACAGAGATGATTGACCTTGGCATCCAGGATTAAGGCAGCATTATTTTTCTTGATTACCAGCAGCAGAATAGAAGGGAAATTATAAAGCCATTGAGAGGATTAATACAGCCTTGATCTCTCTCTCCTGGCTCTTTATCTCAAGTGATTAAAATTCTGCAGGGAAAAAAAAAATGGCCATGTAGCATACGCCGGCTGCCACAGACAGATACGGTATCAGCTCCATGCATCAGCTCGCTGTGACAGCCGCGCAAAGGTTAATTATGCATGCTGTATATAGTTTTAATCACTTTAATCAGAGCACTGTTCCGCTACAGCCCAGACTATAACTTCTCTACAAGCAGGGAAGCACTTCAGGCATGGCAGTGTTTGTGTAGGGGAAGAAAAGGGAAGAAAAATGGTACATTAACCACAAAAAGAAAGATAATGCAAAAAGCTATTGACTGAACAACAAGATTAAACCGGGTGTCCATCCTGGATATGCAGCGAACAGCTAAGTGAGGCTGAGAACCGGGCTGGGAGTGCTGCTGGTTGCTGGGAACAGTGGCAGAATCGGAGACTTCTCTGCCAAGATGCTGAAGCATAGTATGGCCCCTTGGAAAGGTCATGACATCCAAGAGTCAGGGGTGTAGTGGCCTCTGCCTTCAGTGTGTTCTGACATCACAGGCAAGTGGCTAAGTCCCTGGGCCTTGGTTGCCCAGCTGTTGCACCAAATAATCTGCACTGGCACTTCTAATTCCCTGCAAGCTTCCCAGATACAGAGTGCCCAGTTTGTCACTTTACCTCTGCCTTCACCTAATAACTGCAAGGTTAATACCATATAAAAACCTGAACCAAATCATTCATTTTGACTTGAACCAAACCATTATGGTTTTAGACTGCAGTGACGTTCATTCACTCAATCATACACTTGTTTTGTCCTTAGAACTGCTTGGTATGCCTTCACGGTCAAATAGTAATAATATTAAAAGTTTTGTGTGTGTGTGTGTTGTGGAACATTTAAAAACTACACGAGTTACTGCACACAGAATGTTACAAATTAATTGCTCTTAAAGAAGAATAATTGTAGAAGTGGGGAGACCAGTTGGGTACCTTCTTCCAGATAGAAATTACTGACTTGTATAGAAAAGTTGCAGTCCAAGAGACTGCCAGGGCAATTTTACGTTTTTCATTATGATCATCTGTATTTGAAAATGTTAATTAATGTTTTTTTATCTTGACCTGAATGGCGAATACACAGCCCTTCTGTGATAATTTATTCAGCTGAGATTTTTATACTTTTCTGCATGCATGTTATACTTTCAGTAAAAAATTGTAAATGTCTCAGGGTAGCCCTGAAATTAGGAGAAAAATAACAATGCTTCCTCTAGAAATAAAAAAAGTGATTATTTCAGTATAAGAAGGCAGGTGAGATGAAAAGAAACAAACAGAAACATAGGAGACCTTTCCTCTACTAAACCCTCTGACTGCAGACCTAATTTTGCTCATCTGCAAGAGAGGAATTTATATGAGACAATATTTAAGGTTTCACTATGATCCTGGTAAATACAATCATTTTCATGACAAAAGGATTTGGTTTGGAGTTAAAAACCTTTATTTTTAAATAATTTTTTTTTACTTTAATATGAAAACATTTTTAAAAGATACTAGGGGGAAATGCTCTCATACAGCAAAAAAATATCGAAATATTTTATTAAAAATCTCCTAAGTGTGGAGATAGTGACACTGCATATCCCTCTTTGGGATATGTGACATTTTACAACATCACAACAGTTGCTACCTTCGACCGAGGGCCTACAATATGCAAGGAATCACTATACCTTGGTTAATTCTTACAACAGCTCAGCATGATGGAGATTATTACCTCACCACAGAGGAAGCTGAGGCTCAGAGAGGCTGATGTCCCAATGCACGGATGTAGCAGAAAGGGTGATGCTCAACTGCTATATGGTTTAGAGACCGAAGTTGGCGGGGTGGGGGCACTCTGCTAGATCAGATGGCCATTCTGCATTCTGATTAGTCAGACATTCATTCTGATTGGAGTCTGTTCCTGACCAGAATTTGAATCCATGTGTCTTGGCTAAATCTTTTCTTTTCTTTCTTTTTTTGAGTCGGAGTCTTACTCTGTTGCCCAGGCTGGAGTGCAGCAGGGGCATACTCATGCCTGCTGGGCTCAGGTGATCCTTCTGCTTCAGCCTTCCAAGCAGCTGGCACTACAGGTACGTGCCACCATACCCAGCTACTTTTTGATTTATTGTAGCGATGAGGTCTTGCCAAGTTGCCCGGGCTGGTCTCAAGCCCATGGACTCGGGCAATCCTCTTGCCTCCGCCTCCCAAAGTGCTGGGATTATAGGCATGAGCCACCATGCCCAGCCAAGCTAAATCTTTTAACTGTGCCCTTTTGACTATGAACACTTTACCTCACAATCTAAGAATTAAGATTTATACATAAGACAAATAGGAGGAGGCAGGGGAAGGGAAGTTATTTACCTTGTCAAAAAATTTAAGAAAAAACCAAAGTAGAATTCATTTAAAAAGAAAATTTCTACTAATATTAAAATACAATCCAATTCCACATAAATTATATTGGGACACTGGGTAAAGTGAGACAGAGCTATATTAAAATGCTAAGATTTGGTGAATCTGGCTCAACTTGGATCTCCTACCTTAGCTGCATAGACTTCACATGGAAGCTTGGTCACTTATCTTGATTAAAAGTGCGACTATGTCAAAAGAAAAGACAATAACAAGTATCTAGTCCTCTCCAAAAAAATCTTTCATTTGTCCATTTAAGATTTACTACAAGCCGGGCTTGGTGGCTCAGCCTGTAATCCCGCGCCTTTGGGAGGCTGAGGTGAGTGGATTGCCTGAGCCCGCGGGTTCGAGACCCGCCTGGGCAAGCAAGACCTCATCTCTACAATAAAATCAAAATATTAGCCGGGCGTGGTAGCACGCGCCTGTAGTTCCAGTTACTTGGAAGGCTGAGGCAGAAGGATCGCCGGAGCCCAGCAGGTCGAGGCTGCAGTGGCCGGGAGCGGCCACTGCACTCCAGTCTGGGCGACAGAGTGAGACTCCAACTCAAAAAAAAAAAAAAAAAAAGATTTACTACAGTACTGTATTTTGAGTTTTGAAATCTGAAATGTAATTTTTAATATCTTAAACACTAAGTATCTTATGATGTTATGAGTTCTCAATGGCTCTCTGTTTTCACATTTTTTTTTTTTTCTTTTGAGTTGGAGTCGCACTGTCGCCCAGACCGGAGTGCAGTGGCCACTCCCGGCCACCGCAGCCTCAACCTGCTGGGCTCCGGTGATCCTTCCGCCTCAGCCTTCCAAGTAGCTCGAACTACAGGCACGTGCTACCATGCCCGACTAATTTTTTTTATTTATTGTAGAGATGAGGTCTTGCCAAGCTGCCCAGGTGGGTCTCGAACTCGCGGGCTCAGGCAATCCACTCACCTCAGCCTCCCAAAGGCGTGGGATTACAGGCTGAGCCACTGAGCCCGGCTGTGTTTTTACATTTTAAAATTGCAAAAAGAATCCCCAGAGAAAAAGTACTTCCAGGAACCAGTTACTAAACACATCCATTCATTTAAAGAGAATGAGGACTAATAAAATAATAAAATAATAATAATAGTAATACTGAATTCTCTCTGGCTTAGTTCCTAGTATGGTTCTAAGAAATCTAAGTGATGATTCTTTTGCAGCCCATGGTGTAAGACCCTCAAAATAGGACTTGCAACATCAGATGTCAAAAACTTGCTTTGTAACCTTTAGCTGACCACAAATTTCCAGCGTAAAGGAGACTGGGAAAATGGCACCAAAGAAGCTAGAAATTAGGAGAAAAATTTTGGAGAAAGTTGTCAGAATGCGAGGAGTTCAGTTCTTACTCTATCTTATTGCAAGACATGTGAGAAGGGCTTCTGGAGGACACTGGAAGAGTTTGGAAGCGTGTCTGTCCCTGGCAATTTTGGGAGGAAATAGTAGTCTAGGGCCTAACTCACACCAGAGTAATTCTGGCAGAAATGTTTGTCGCAGGAGAGTTGCCAAATGGGTTGTAAGTGTACCACCACCTGTAGTGATGGGGCTACTAAGATGGAAGTTTCTTTCGGATCATGTAGGAGCCAAAGTCTTAGGCCTTGCTCACGAGAACTGCCAAGAGAATGAGAGAACAAGGAAGCTGAAAGCACAGCACCAGATGCCATGGACTAAGGAATGGGGCATGGCTGAAGAAGTCACATTCTTCCATACTAAAGGATCTGCAGGTGGAGATTTCCCAGCAGGAAGGAGTCTCAGGAGTACTCACAAGGAATCTCAAAAGAGAATATCACCTTTTGCCACCTCTCCCGGCTCAAAAAAGCACTGGTCAAATAAGAACTTTCTGCCTCCTTCCTTACATCCCTCCCTATGCTGCACCTCTAGCCGATGTTTTCTACCCTTGCTCCTAACTCTCCAAAGTGGGAGGATTCAGCAGAACCCATAGAGCTGGAAGAGAGGAAGAAAAAAATGAAGTTGAGAAATTTAAGAAGCCGACCATAGCCTTCTTTTTCCCACTGTAGACAGCTAGCTTTGCACAAGCCTGCACAGGGCCGAGGAAAACTAGCTTTGAGAGCATTTCCTCTTTAAGGGACCAGTTTAATTTCTAAACTCGAGATTATCTCAGGTATTAAAGGGGCTGAGAAACCACTTTTCTGAGAGTGACTTGAAATGGCAGAAATGGGCTGCAGTGAACTTCTGATCTTAGCTCCTAGATGTAGCGAGCTGAAGAAGCATGACTCCCACTATTACCGTAAGAAAAATGCGGGACAAAGTGCAAACTAATGACTTTTCTTGAATCCATCAGGTAATTCAGGTTGCGGGGTAAATGGCTGATCCAAAACCTTGGAAATCCAGAAAAAGACAGGCATTTTCAGGGAGAAACAGACCCAAGCATTTGCTTATCTGGGACAAGCACCCTAAACACAATATAAGCCCATAGGAAGATCCAGGGAGAAGTTTTAATAAAGTGCCCAAGACCAAGTGTGAACTAGTGTGAGTATGTAAAGCCCAAGGGACCAGGACATGACAGGGTTAACAGCCCAGAGTAGGGGATTCCTCCAGAAACCCTACAGGGTACCCTCAGAGCAGATCAATGGGAATTCTAAGAAAGTTCCCTCCTCCTTCAGTGCCAGCTGGGGAGGAGAACAGCTGGCCCTGCAAAACTCTATCCAGATCCATTTCCCTCCCTTATGTCCCCAAAAGAACAAAAGCCTTAATCTGTAGGATGAAGTACAAACACCCAAAGCCTTAGGCATGGGTACCGTGGCCAGGGGAAGGAAATGGCAGCTGCCACTAAACTCTTTCCACATCCATCTCTTTTATCTCCTCTAAGGAACAAAAGCTTTACTATGCAGGAGAAAGAGCAGAAAAAAAGAAAGAAAAACTATTGCATGAGGATACTGAGGGAATCCTACAGCGAACAGGGCAGGGGAGGGGAGCAGGGAGTAGGGGTGGAGTTCCCTACCCTTGGAAGAGAGGCAGGAATATATGCTAGGCACAGCATGACAAGCAGAGAAGGAACAGAAACACTTGTAAGGACCACAACCTTAAGCCCTAGGTTCACAGGACCTGCCAAAAAGTAAGGTTTAATAAGAACAGAAAAGAATGTCTTCCATCTCTGCAACTGCTGCCCCACCCTACACACAGACTCAAAAGCACTAAAAATAACTGAGAGATACAGCTAAGAGAGCTGCAAGAGACAGATTCCCTCAGGGGAGCAGTGCAAAGACCTACAGTCAAATCAGGGAACACAAAAACAAATGGGAAGCAGACACTGAGTGAAACCCTCTGGAAAATTATCCCATACCATAAACACAAGCCGGGCTCGGTGGCTAAGCCTGTAATCCCGCGCCTTGGGAGGCTGAGGTGAGTGAATTGCCTGAGCCCACGGGTTCGAGACCCGCCTGGGCAACTTGGCGAGACCTCATCTCTACAATAAATCAACACAAGATATCACTAGAGAGATTTGAAGCTTCCAGGAGAACAAGGGTAATTATAGCAACAACCAACTTTAAACTTAGCCAAATCTCTCACTAAATTAACATAAACCTCATAATAAAGGCCTAGAAGAAACAAAAAGACATGCCCATCACCAAACATAAAAAAGATTTACCTCAGTATCTACTGTCCTATACAACATATCCAGCTTTCAACAAAACGGTAGGAGGTACACAAAAAAAACACGGAAACAAAAACAGAAACAAAAACAAAACTCCATGCAGAGATAAACAATCACCAGAACCAGACTCAGATATGACACAGATGTTGGACCTATCAGACAAGGAATTTAAATCGACTATGATTAATATGTTAAGGGCTCTAATGGTAGATAACATACAAGATTAGACAGGTGATTACATACAGAAATGAAAACCATAAAATGAATTAAATGGAAATGAGATAAATTTTTAAAAACAGTGTTGAGATGAAGAACACCTTTGATGGGTTCATGAGTAGATTTAAAATAACAAAGAAGACCATTGAACTTAAAGGCAGGTCACAGAAGTTACCCAAACTGAAATGTAAGAGGAAAAAACAAAGGTGAATAAAACTAGTGCTTGCAAGAACTGTGGAAGAATGTCAAACAGCCTAACATACACATAATTGGAATTCTAAAAGTAGAAGAAAATGAGAAGGTACAGAAGAAATGGTTGAATAAAAATGACCAAAACTTTTCAAAAATTAGTGACAGACATCAAACCACAGAAGCTTAGAGAATACCAAGCAGTATAAAAACAAACAAAAGATAATAAAACACAAAATACCACATCTAGACATCATATTCAAACTGCTGAAAACCAAGGACAAAGAAAAAAATAATTCAGGAAACCAGGGGAAAAATGACACATTGCCTACAGAGGTGCAAGATAAAATATACAGCAGACTTCTTGTCAGAAACCATACAAGTAAGAAGACAACTGATGACACTAAATGTTGAAAGAAAAAAAGCCAACATAGAATTTCATACCCAGTAAAAATATCCATTTCATACCCTTTAAAAGTGAAGGAGGAAATAAAGACTTTTTCAGACAAACACCAAAACAAAACTCAGAGAATTTATTGTCAGCAGACAAACTCTTCATAAAACACTAAAGAAAATTCTTCAGGCAGGATTATACTGTGGGTTAGAGACTTAGATATATACAAAGAAGTGAAGAGCATCACAAATGGAATAAATAAAGGTGAATTAAAATCTTTTTATTTATTTTTAAGTTCCCTACAGGATTACTGACTGATTAAAGCTATAATGGCAACAGTATCTGGTGTGTTGATAGTATGCCTAAAATTAAATGTATGATGATAATAATAAAAGGAACGGGAGGGAGGAATTTGGAATATACTGTTATAAGGTACTCACACTACATGCAAAGCAGTATAATATTATATGGAGTCAGATTCAGATTATTTTTAAATTGATATTGCAAATTATATAGTAGCATAATAAAAGTTTTCAGAAAAGAGGTATAAAAATCAGTGAAGCCAAAAGCTAAATAAAAGTAATAAGCTAGGCAAGCTTATTAAGAAAAAGAGAGAAGACACAGATTATAATATTGGAATAAATGGATACCATATATGTAAAAAAAGAATAGAGAAATACCACAAACAATGCTCTGCCCATAAGTTCAACAACCTAGATGACACAGGCTAATTTCTTGAAGGAAAAAAAATGCTAACAAAACAAATTTAAGAGAAAATACATAACCTCAATAGTCATATCTATTAACAAAATTGTATTTAAAAACAAAGTACAATAAATTCCAGACCCAGTTAGTGTCACTGGTGAAATCTTCCAAACATGCCAACTCTACACAATCTCTTACAAAACATAAAAGAGATGGAAATACTTCTCAACTCATTTTATGAGGCTGGCATTACCCTACTACCAAAACTTGACAAACATTATTATAAGCAAAGAAAACTACAGATGAGCACCCCTCATTAATAAAAATGCAAGCATTAGCAACAAAATATTAATAATTTGAATCCAGAGATATATAAAAGTATGCATAAAATAATACATTATTATCAAGTGGGATTCACCCAGGATTGTAAGGTAGGTTCATCGATCAATGTAATTCACCATATTCACAGACTGACTAAAAAAACACGTATGATCACCTCAATAGGTGCGGAAAAAAGATTTGACAAAGTTCATGATAAAAACTCACAAAAAAACGAGAAACAGAAAGGAACTTCCTTAGTCAAATATGGGACATTCATAAAAAACATTCAACTAATATGCTATTTAATGGTGAAAAACGGATGGCTCTTCCTTTAAGATCAGGAACAAGGAAAGGCTTCCCTTATGGTTTTTCCCTGATACAGTTTGGGCATTTGCCCCTTCTGAATTTCACATTGTAGTCTGATCCCTGTTGTTGGAGGTCTTGCCTAGTGGGAGGTATTTGGGTCATGGGGGCTGATCCCTCATGAATGGCTTGGTGCCATCCTCATGGTAATAAATGAGTTCTCCTTCTATTTAGTTCTCCTGAGAGTTGATTATTAGAAAGAGTCTGGCATCTCTTCCTTCTTGCTTCTGCTCCGGCCGTGTGATCTCTGCATGCCAGCGCCCGTTCTGCCATGAAGAGAAACAGCATGAGGTCCTCACCAGAAGCCAAGCAGATCCTGGCATCATGCGTCTTGTGTAGCCTACATAACCATGAGCCAAATAAACTTGTTTTCTTTATAAATTGCCCAGTCTCGGGTACTCCTTTATAGCAACACAAATAGAGTAAGACACACCTATGCTACAACCTATTTAGTTCTCATCAGTGCAAAAAGGAAATACAAACTTGAAAGGAAGAAACAAGGCTATCTCTATTCACAGATTAAATTATTGTTTATGTAGAAATCCCCAAAGAGTCAGCAAAAAAAGCTCCTAGAAATAATAAGTGAGTTCAGCCAGATGGCAGGAAACAAGGTCAATATGTGAACATCAGTTATATTTCTATATACCAGCAATGAACAATGGAAATTTTGGGAAAAAAACTTAAAAATAAAAAAAACCCTGCCATTTATACTAGCACCAGAAAAATAAAAAAATAAAAGCTATAAATCTAACAACACAAAACGTGCAGGATCTGTATGCTAAAGAGAAGTATAGCATATTCATGGACAGGCAGATCAATGTTGTGAAGATGTTAAATTTTCTCCATTTTTTTCTTTTTCTTTTTTGAGACAAGATCTCACTCTGTTACCCAGGCTGGAGTGCAGCGGTGTGATCCTGGCTCACTGCAGCCTCGACTTGCTGGGCTCAGGCGATCCTCCTGCTTCAGACTGCTGAGTAGCTGGGACTATAGGTGTGTGCTACCACGCCTAGTTAATTTTTTTTTTTTAGAGAGATAAGGTCTCACTATGTTTCCTAGGCTGGTCTCGAACTCCTAGGCTCAAATGATTCTTCCGCCCTGGACTCCCAAAGTGTTGGGATTATAGGCATGAATCACCACGCCTGGCCTTTTAATTTGATCTATAGATTTAATACGATACCAACCAAGTAATCTCTACAAAATACCTGACCAGTACCCTTCCAAAGTATCAAGGTCATAAAAAAACAAGGAAGGAATGAGAAATGACTACATTTTTTAGGAGACTAAGTGCAGATAGCAGCCAAATATAACATAATATCTTGGAGAGTTCTGCAACAGAAAAAGAATATTAGTAGAAAAACGAGTGAAATCTGAATAAACTCTGTAGTTTAGTTAATGTAATTTCTTAGTTTTAATAAATGTGTTATGGTTATATAATGGGAAGCCAGATGAAGGGTATAAGAACTCTCTATACTAACTTTGCAGCTCTTCTGTAAATCTTAAATTCTTTAAAATTAAAAGTTTACTTAGGCCGTGCTCAGTGACTCAGCCTGTATCCCCGCACTTTGGGAGGCCGAGGCAAGTGGATTGCCTGAGCCCGCGTCTCCACAATAAATCAAAAATTAGCAGGGCGAGGTAGGCACGCCTGTAGTTCCGGCTACTTGGAAGGCTGAGGTGGAAGGATCGCTGGAGTCCAGCAGGTCGATGATGGGGTGGCCGTGAGTGTGCCACTGCACTCCAGTCTGGGCAACGGATGGAGACTCCAACTCAAAAAAATAGTTTACTTAAAAAAAAAAGGCAAATGGCATCTGTTGGAGACTTCACCCAAGGGGTCAGGGAAGGGTAGTCTAAGGAGAGAGCCTTGAATGGGCAGTAGGAAACGAGAATAAAAGCTATTTATTTTAAAATTATTACACCCTTTAAGTTCTATTTGTTTAATGTAACAGATACATCCTTATTGAGCACTTCTTTTATCCCCGGAAACTGGCACATAATAAGGTCTGCTACCTCAGCTTAAAAGAAGCAGAGAGCTCTAAAATAATGAGAAGTGGCAATTACTTGATATATTAGAATAAATTTATAAAATGAGAGAGTTAACTTGAATATTTCAAAAACCAGTGGAAACTATGGTCCCTAGTTTATAATATCTTTATGGAGTCTTAAAAGCAAAGTATTATACAGCTTTACATAAACTTTCCTGAGTGCTGACCAAGGCTTTATATTAAAGAATAATGCATTTTTAAATGGCTTTTATTATTTTGATCGTTTTTACTTTTAATGATGCAATGACAGAACTCCATTTACACAAACCTTTTGCACTACATTTAGATGGGTGATCCTAAATAAATCCATGAAATTTTTAACTTGTAATACTCAGGGAACAATAAATATCAGATGGCATTTCTTTCAAATAAAACGATTTCAACAGCATTTTCTTTTCCTACCCTGTGGGAACCAAAGGAACCAATATATTATTCGTTAAAGGTTGCAGGAGATGTGTTAGGCTGGTTTTTAATTTATATGCACACTTTAGCCCCCCCACCCCCACCCCCTTTGGCTGGGCAACGCGACAGTCCCAAGTTCAGATGATGGCCTGAGAAAGCCAATGTTCTCATCTGGGTGGGATCTCAGAATCCCAAATTTCCAAAAGTTAAAGGCAGCACATCCGTATTTTCTGATTTTCGAGGGGAATACATGGAGCCTATGGAAGCTGTGTGCAGAGTGCACAGGGAGAGGAAGAGCTGCTGGGAAGAGCAGGCCGGGAGCTGGGTGAACTGGGCAGCCACTGCTGAACACTCCGAGGTGACCCTGACGTCCAGCCACTGGCTCCCCTCTGGGCTTGCACCCCTGGTTGAAATCTTGAAAATGGAAACATGCAACCATGCCGAAATGTACCCTGTATTGGTTTTCACTTTTTTGTTAAAAAAAAAAAAAGAAATCTCCAACCGACAATGTTCTGCAGTCAAGTAGAATCTCCCACACAAAATCGCCAGAATCAGCTTTGTTTTTCCTGGATGAGAAATGTCAGTCGGCTTCATATTCCCTTTTGTATTATTGCCTTCCAACAATGTAATGCAGTAATTTACATTTTCTTATAACAGAGCAATGACACTATACACATCATTTATTCAGCTCACAATATTAGGCAACAAAAGCAAGCAGTGTACATGTTTCTCACTCTGTGGGCTGAAATGATGTCAAAGAAAAACCCGTTTTATAAACAGCAGTTCATGAACACACACTTATGTGTGCAAATTATAGGTAACATATATGCCCTGGAGGTGCCCTTAGTCTATGAAGAAATACAGTAAAAAAGAGTATGTATTTATATTCATGCTAATATCTGAAATTAGGATGAAAGTCTAGACTATTTATCAGGGTAGAATGTAGTATTAAAATATCACTGAGTTCATGTGGAAGAAAATTATAAATGAGAGAACAGGGTTTGACCATAATAGTAGAGCAGATTACATTATCTGATTATAAAGATATCCATATATTTTATTTTATCTAATAGTAATGCAAATTATGTTTTCAACAAAAATAGCAAATTTATTAACTAGATGTCACTGAGTCTGTAAAGCCAACTTTGATAAGATGGCTTTCTTTTCCTATTTCTTCTTTAATAAAGTCTAGTTCCTCTGTACAGACAGTTATAATCTCATTATATCAAGGGTCTGCTTGATGGATTAAATAATCACAGTGCTTTCCTGAGATAAATCCCCCCGCTCATATACCAATCATTGGAATAAAGTAAGCAGCACATTTTTCAGAATCAGTGATTGGTGACAGGTTTGTTTATTGTTTACCAGTAAACAATAAATAATAACACTCCTAGCGGGTAATATCAAGTTACTTGATTATATTTCTTTCCAATTTGTAAGGGTTACCTATGACCCATCAGTTTGGGGCATTTCTTATGAACTGTACATGCCACATAGCCGCAATCCTTCATCATGGCAGCTACATATGCCAGGATTAACATTCTGCTAAACATTCCAACAAAAATTATTCTCAAGTTATGAAATAGGATTTTTGTGAGAGGTTTTATGCAATCTGTGGACTCTTATCATCTCTAGGAAGATATAAAAGGATAAGTAATGATTTGCTAGAAATGGTATTTATTTCTTTCATGAAAGAAAAAAAAGAACATGCTATGCAGCAGAAAGCCATGCATAGACAAGAAATGATATCTAAGAAATAAAACACATTATTATTTCTAAAGAAAATTCTGATTTAACAACAAAAAAACCATACTATCTCAAAGCTAAAACATAACAGATATCAAAAGTCATACATTAAGTTTGAAAAAATGTTTTAACAAAAAGGACTATATTTTTATATATCTTCACACCAAAATAATCCAATTCTAATTTCTTAATGTGCTTGAAGAAAAAAATGCTTTCAATTAGGAGTCCATTTTTTCTCTACTGTGTTAGAAGCTCTTTTTTTCTTCAGCCAGTTTGAACTCATTTCCTCAGATCAAAATTGAACAAGGTCAACTTTTATTTCATTTGAATCCAACACAATAAAACCATGCTTTTTCTGTGTTTGACTGAACCTTAGTTTCCCTTAACTTTTATGGCATCACTTGGAAGCATGCAACTTTTCTATTAGCACTAGGAATGAAGACCCACACCCACTCACACCAGCCACATCTAGTTTCTCCCATGCCTAGCCACTTTGTTATCAATTTGCAGAAGAACAGAGGACAAAGGAGATAGTGTATCTCATCAGCCTGAGGCCCATCAAGGAGACCACCAAGACTATGGAGCTGAGGGTTGTGGACTGGAGGCCAACTGCTCTCTTGGCAGCCCAGCTCCCCAAAACCATCGAGATCAAAGTCAAACTCTCCAGCTTGGACCTGAAAGTCCTTCACAATGTGTCTTTAGCCCTTCTCTCACACTGTTTCTGCACTGTCACCACCCCTAAACACAGCATGTCGTTCCTAGATGCTGGGAACAGTATGCTTCCCCACTCTAACCAGTCTGTTTTCTGTATGCCCCCCAAATCAATGCTCAATCTCTCCTTTGAATTAATGTGTGGCCCATGGATTTTGGATGGGGGAGGGGGAGGGAGAGTCTACAAAGTCCCTGGAATTGTATGAAAAATTGTGTGTGTGTGTGTGTGCATCGTTCTGGAGAGCAGGTCCACACATTCAGCATCTCATCCTGCACTCCTTTGGTAGTTGTAACTTGGCTACTCTGGCCTCTTTTCCCAAACACAGATTCCTGTCTTCCTAAGGCCTGTGTACTTGTTCTCTCTGCTGAGAAAAAATACCTGGCTCCCTTTCAACATTCAAAGTACAACTCACTATCTAGAATTATCACAGTGATATGCTTGTTGACCTGCTTGTTTTCTATCTTCCCCCACTGGCATGGGAGCTCAGTGGAGCAGGGTCATCTTTGTTCTACTCACCCTAGAATTCCCCAAGCCTGGAACAGGGCCTTCCCAGTGAGAGATGCACAATCAATATTTGCTGAATTAATGAATGTATGAGTGAATCAGCTGTTCGGTGTGGTCTGAGACCTAAGAAAGGCTGGCTCTAATTCTAACTTGGTTGTTGTAGATGAGAGAAATCAGCTTCCCAATAATCAAGAGGGCTTTATGTCACATATTCTAAAATCAAAAACTCAAACAATAAAATATATCCATAATATTTTATTTTGTCTTCTGTTACTGTGACTCCCTTTTCTTTCAAATACATATCTGAACATCCTTTCAGATCTATATATCACCTTGTTTCCTGTAGTTCTCTTTGCTTTGTAAAGGTTTATTTAAAGCATGTTTACTTATGACTGCAAGGGCTTCCCTCCCCTATGTATCCCAAAATCATTTCTGGAAAGATGATGACAGGTATTCTGGGTTGTTCTTGGGTTACACAGAAGAAAATCCATAAAACTGAAGGGTTAAAAACTGAGGCAAAATAGTCACCTGGCTTCTAGCTGGCACCTGATTCTTTCTTCT
Organism: Tarsius wallacei; assembly: GCA_963574415.1. NCBI lineage: Eukaryota > Metazoa > Chordata > Mammalia > Primates > Tarsiidae > Tarsius > Tarsius wallacei. Next base: position 50,554 of record CAUYQG010117132.1, read on the forward strand.
TACAAGCAAATTTTTTTATATGGCATGCCATATGTCAAAAAAATCCTGAGCTTGTGGTCTTATTTCTACTACATTCCAACATCCCTCAAAGGGAGATAGGTGAAATCCCCTTTTCCACTCTCCCCTTTCTCATTGACTCACTCTTTCAAGTCTACCCCATTCTCGCTTACTCAGGAGGATCGCCATGTCTCTTTAAATGTCCTGCTTTTACAACCTCCAGGCTCCCTCCCTCTCTCCTGCCCATTTTGCTGTCACTCACATAGGATTCCTATAAATCTCATCTCCTTGGACACATGTCACTCCCCAAGACCAGGGCCATGACACATCTTTCCCTTCTACTCCTGTCAGTAAAACATGCTGGAGGACACAGGGCCTCAGGCCATGGCCACCAGGCCTGAGTGGTAGGAAGCTGAACAAAAATATAGGAGATATGGTCAAAGCTAGCAACCCCAAGACGCCAGTGGTCAGAGAGCAAGTTCAAATGGGGGTAAAGAAGAGTCTATCAAATATGGAGGACTTGTCCTGGGGTAAAGTGCTTTTTACCCTCATCTCTTTTCCTCTTTGTGGCGAGAACCCACTATTATTCCTCTGCCCCCTCATTCTTCCCTTCCCTGGAGAAAGAGGTGTGATTTAGCTAATTAGTAAATTTGGGGAAAATAGGGTATGTTCCATGCAGCTCCTCTCTCCTTCCTTGTCCTAAGCAGGCTACTTTCAGGAGGCACCCTTACTCTGACTCCTCACATCCTCAGGGCTAAGACTGAAGCTAAGTTCAACTCTGGTTTTGATATAAGGAAACCCACTTGCTTGCAGATATTAGCCACATCGCCAATATCTGCTTATTAGTTATAAAGACAATATTTTAACTTCCTATCCGCTTTACCCTTTGTCTTATTCTTTAACAGACTGAGGACACAGGCAAAAAACAGAGGTTACTGTTTATTGAATTCCCAAACCATAGCAATTATCAACATATACTTATCTTCTTTCCCTCCCCAAGCCCCACTAAAATGACAGCAACATATTTTTAATATTAATGACCTGAAAATACAAAGTGAACGGAAGAGGAGATACAGCCTTCTAAAGGTGACTGCTAATTTGGGTGCAAAAAATTAATGAGAAGAGAGAAAATTATAGCACAGATGTCTGTTTTAAAAGTCACCTTAAAAAGTGAGGCAATTTATACTGAAGAACCCAGAAGAGAGGCAGGCCTTGGGCACTGCAGGCACCATGAAAGTTCTGGTAGAGCTTGAGAGAGAAAGTAGAAGACTGCTATATATCTGTATACTGAGCTACTGGAGCCCCCTGCCCAAGTTGACATAAAAACCATCTCTTTTGTTTGTAAAAATACTAGAGGTGAGTCAGTGCCAAGCGCAGTGTATTAAAAATAGACCAGCCACTTCACACTCATTAGGGTGTTTATTATGAAAACAAAAAACAGAAATTAAGTGTTGGTGAGGATATGGAACCCACGCACATTGTTGGTGGGAATATAACATGGTGCAGCCACTGTGGAAAACAGTATGATGCTTCTCAAAAAGTCAAACATAAAGCTACTATATGACCCAGCAATTCCACTCTTAGATCTATTCCCAGAGGACTGAAAACAAACTCAAACAAATGTTTGTATACTCATATTCATAGCAGCCTTATTCACAATGGCCAGAAGGTAAAAACAATCCAAATGTTCATCAACAGATGAATGGATAAACAAAATGTGGTCTATCCACACAATGGAATATTATTCACCCTTAAAAAGGAAGGAAACTCTAATACATGCTACAACATGGATGAACTTAGCAAAAGAAGCCTAACACAAAAGGGCAAATACTGTTCAATTCCACTTACAGAAGGTACCCAGAGTAGTTAAATTCATAGAGACAGAAAGAAGAATAAAAGTTGCAGAAGGAAGTAGGGGTTGATGAAGAGTTATCATGGAATGGGGACAGAGTTTCAGTTTGGGATGAAAAAGATAGTCTGGAAATAGACGGTGGTGGCGGCTGTACAACAATGTGAATGTACTCGATGCCACTGAATTGCACACCAAAAATTGTTTAAATGGCAATATTTATGTAATATATATTTCATTACAATTAAGATGAAAACAGCCAGCCAGGCAATAGGGTACCAATCCCAAAAGGGCACTAAGACATCAACAGAAATGCTGTTAAGTGGAGAAAAGTTTCTGCCGGAACTCTATTCAGACAAAGTCCTCTGATAAGTCACTTGGTGGGAAAGGCAAGGAGCCCAGGAGACAAGCACGAGTAAAAACATCTATTCCCTGTACTCTTCCCTAAGTAGTGTGCATCATTTTGCTGAGTAGACTATTCCAGTTGGGACAGAGGGGAATGGTTCAGGATGACAGAAAACAGGCTGAGGCTTTGTACCAGGAGTTGCCTGCCCGTTCTCTAAACAGTTCTGGAATATGGAGCTGAGAAGATGTCCCATATAAACCACTAGGAAGTCAAACTCAAATTTCCCCAGAAAGAGGCTAACATCTCAAGTGAAAATAAGGAAGGACTAAATGAGAGTCATTGATTATTGAAGTTTTGCCTAACAAATAATTCAGATAACCACTTTTTCCAAATCAAAAATTAGGAAGCATTGTCTGAGAAAGGAATTCATAAATATGAAAAAGCCGGACAAAGTCACAACGGTTACCTTTAGTGACTCATTAGCACATACCCTTTACCAAAAAGAATAAATTGTCAAAAATCATTCTATTCCCAAAAGATTTGGTCGCCATACCACAGCAGCCCAGCCTGAGATTGCATAGCCTGGAAATGCTGTCTGAATCAGGGGCTGTCAATCTTGGCTGCAGACTGAAATTACCTGGGGAACCTTAAAAAGTCCTAGCGCCTGGCTTCCTCCCCCAGACATTCTGATGTAATTGGTCTGGGTGTGTTCTGGGACTTCCCAAAGCTCCCCCATGTGGTTCAAATATGCAGCCACCACTGAGAGCTGGTCTAAATAAAGGAAAGCAATTTCCTCATCACTGCATAAGTAGACGGATCCGTAGAGGTAATTCAAATGAGATGTTTGTGCAGAAAACTCCCGCCACCACTGGCAAGGAGTTTTTTCAAACCTTGCTCTCAGAAACATTTGTACAAAATAATAGCCAGGAGCTTTTGTTTGATGCTGGGTCACTTAAAGCATGGCAACTAAAGGCTCTGTCTCCAGGATGCTGAGAGGATGTGTGTGAAGGGGCTCCTGCAGCCATGCTGGCACTCCTGCACGCTACTGCTGCTGGGATTGTTTTCCATGGAAGACACCTACCTTTACATTGGGACAGATAAACACAAACTCTTCCAATTCCGTAATCAGGACAGATAATTGCATCCTCTTAATTGTTTTCCTTTTTCAGCTTAGGTTCACATTGACGGGAGACGGTAAAATTAGTCCACAAGCCATGTGAAGTTTGCTACTTTGCTGATTAAAGCCTTAATTGATTCAGAATGTTTTACAAATCAATCTCTGTGAATTACTTCAGGCTCATGAAGGCAGCGTATACAGAAGTGTTAGCCCCGAATAAGGTTTTGAACAAGCACCAAGTTAACAGCCATCCCTTCTGGTGAAGACATTCAAGTTCTCCGTGGTACGGAAATGAGTCTTGCTTTCTCCCATTTGTGTTCAAATTACTCATTCCATTTCTTTTTGGTGGCACCCAAGCAGCAGGGGGTCAGCTGAAACTCTTCAGTTTGAAGTACAAAAGTTCTTCCCCAAAATGCCTGCAGTGTTTCCTGCCTTCCTGTGAGCACCATAATAATCAAGTACAGAAGATGCCCCGACTTCACAGATTCAAATGAAACTACAAGTGAATTTTGTTTAAACAAATGAGTATATGACTTAAGTAAATAGTAAAGAGTAACATTTGATCAGTATCTTCCCTGGTCTTTCTGCAGCACTGCATTGCCCTTTAGGCATCATATTGCATCCCAGATATATAATAGGTTATTTAATCACCCTTATTCAGAAACATTAGGGCTGTTTCCAGTTGACACCAACACACACATCCTTATAAGGATCAGGAGCAACTATTTCTCACAGCAGTAGACTGAAGGGTTGTAAAAGGGCTTAGAGATGTATCATGATGATAGTGTCGACCTAAAAGGAAAAGGCTGAGGAACAAAACAGTTTGCTTGAGCCAAAGTGAGGGTAGCTGCCTCAAGTAACCTTGGACATGAGCTCCATTCAGCCCAAGTTACAAGCAGGTTTTTAAAGGCAAGAGAGGGGGGACAGGGTGTGTGGCTGACAAAATAAGTTGTTTGTCAGGAATTCTCGGGTTTACAGTTATTTCATTTTTTATTCATGTTATTTTATTTCATTATTTACATGTTATTTCATTGATTAGTGATTGGCTATACACTTGAGCCACAGGGTAAGGGTTATAGGGTCTGGTGTAGCATTATTAGGTTAATTTATTGTTATTTGTGGTAGTAGGAGGCAGTTTCAAGAGATGAATACGCAGCTCAAAGTGGGGAGTAGGATATGACTGCTGTCTCATTTTAAAGTCTCTCTGGGCCTGATCATTTAAAAGGACTCACATTTCTCAGATAAAAGTTTTTTTTCCCCCTCAAGAGATATCACCAAATTACACCCCCAAATGGTTGTATTAATTAATTTTTTTTTTTTTTGAGTTGGCGTCTCACCCTGTCGCCCAGACTGGAGTGCAGTGGCCGCTCCCGGCCACCGCAGCCTCGACCTGCTGGGCTCGGGCGATCCTTCTGCCTCAGCCTTCCAAGTAGCTGGAACTACAGGTGAGCGCTACCACGCCCGGCTAATTTTTTGAATTATTGTAGAGATGAGGTCTCGCCAAGTTGCCCAGGCGGGTCTCGAACCCGCGGGCTCAGGCAATCCACTCACCTCAGCCTCCCAAGGCGGGATTACAGGCTGAGCCACCAAGCCCGGCTAGGACATTATCATTAAGCCACTCCACATGACAGATCACCGAATGGCCCTTGTAAATCCTCAATAAATTCCAAATGGTGGTGGTGAAAAGACTAGGGTCAAGCCTGAAGTTTGGGAGGCCGACCTTGGAGATCCAGTCAGAGGAAAAGTCCCAGGGTGTCTGTGCCATCCCTGCATAGGGAACTCAGGTAACTCACTGGGATGTCATGGAAAGGTCGATACAAGTCCTTATGGGCATGTGAACTCCACACAAGAGCATTTGTTCATGTCAGAGGCAACCGCACCTAAAAGGCACAGGAGACAGGCAGCCCCAGAGACCTGGGGACAGGGCACAACCACACGGAGGAGGTAGTTGGTCATGATGGTTTTGACTAAATCAGACCACACTGTCGTCATGTGGCTCTCTGTGTCTTTTCTAGAGCCCAGTGTGCAGGCAAGGAGACCTTGCAGGGCATTATGGTGGGTCAAGCCCATTGCAGAGGCTTCTGCCTTGAGATTTGAGCCTAGATGATTCCTGGGCTCTGCCCTTGATTGCCCTTGGCTCACACTTGCTTGGGAGGTTTGTGGCATCAGGAGGCTTAGGAGGGTCTGTGGGAGGGTGTCAGGGTCAGAAAGTGCTGAGCGGAGAAATTGATAGGACTAAGAATGAGAGTAATAACAGGAAACAGATTCTGGATAGTAATTGGGGAAGAGAGGAAAGTCCCATTATTGTTTTGAAATGGAGGGAGAAGGGAAAAGATGTGAGTCAAAAGCTTAAGAAGCTGCTGACATGCCACTCCATGGGATCTGGGTAAGAAAAAAGGGCCAAAGAAAATAACAGCCAACAGGAAATCGTTCTCAAATATGCACTGAGTACTCAATTATTTTGGAAAGCTCTGGGGTGTGGTTTTATTGTTTTCCTTCTGTCTCAGCCTCTGAATAGCTGGGATTATAGGTGTGCACCATCACACTTGGCTAATTTTTAAAAGTTTTTTTGTGGAGATGGGGTCCCACTATGGTACCCAGGTCCGTCTCAAATTCCTGAGCTCAAGCAATCCTCCCATCTCAGTTTCCCAAAGTGCTGAGATTATAAGCATGAGCCACCATGCCTGGCCTAGGGTGGAGACTTGATATGACTGTACCCTAGATAAGAAAGTCCTTTTTTATATTGATTGCTTTAAGCAGAAGACGCAGGGGGTGGGGACATACAACATCAATAAGGGTACTCACACTTTACTTGTACAATAACTGCTTATGTACTTAACTCTGAATTGTACCCCACAATAAAAAAGAAAAGCAGCCAGGCATGGTGTCTCATGTCTGTAATCCCAGTGTTTTAGGAGGCAGAGGCAAGAGGATTGCCTGAGTCCAGGGGTTCGAGACCAGCCTGTGAAGACCTCTTCTCTACAATAAATTTAAAAATTAGCCAGGCTCGGTGGCTCAGCCTGTAATCCCGCGCCTTGGGAGGCTGAGGTGAGTAGATTGCCTGAGCCCGCGGGTTCGAGACCTGCCTGGGCAGGCGAAACCTCATCTCTACAATAAACCAAAAAAATTAGCCGGGCGTGGTAGCGCACGCCTGTAGTTCCGGCTACTCGGAAGGCTGAGGCG